>VXAC01008320.1:1285172-1303324 GCA_013399225.1 Rhipidura dahli | reverse complement strand
AACCGGCACCGCTCCCCGCCCGCGGCACCGCTCCCCGCCCGCGGCACCGCTCCGCGCCCTCCCGCTGCCACCTCAGGGATACCCCCGTTCCCTCCCCGTCCCCGTCACGGGCACACGCAGTGGTGGACGCGCAGCCCATCGCTTTATTGCTACAGGAAAAGGCGACTGTACAAAAATAGAGTTTATCCCTCGAATTTTACAAATAATATAAAAAGGGTGCGGGGGCCACGGGGTGCTGCCCAGGGCTTCACTGCAGCGCTGGGGTTAAATTACACCCGGCCCCCGGGGGCCCAAAGTCATAAATAGGAGCTGCCGCTCGAGAACAATAAATAAATAATTTAGAGTAATAAATAGTTTAGTGCCACAGCACCACGAAGCAGCGGGGGGACCCTGCCACCACCCTGGGAACCAGGCAGGAGTGGGGGTCCCAGTGGGTGTCTAGACCCAACACCCTGCAGAATACTAGGGGCTGCTGCTGGTGCGGGTGTCGGCCCCCCACTCCACACTGGTGCAAATTGGCCCCACTGCGGCCCTGCCCCCAGGGACACCCCTTCCCTGCACCACTGACCCCAGGGTGCCCGAGGGGACAGGGAGGTTTTGCCCCCTCTGAAGCTCAGGTGATGCTTGGCCCCTAGAGCACAGGTGCAGGAATGCTGCTGATGGATGCTGGGCTGGCAGACCCCTGGGAGTGGTGGGCATGGTCCATACTCTCTTCAGCTCCTCTCCCAGGGCTGAGCTGGGGCACCTGGGCAGGACCCCATGTAGCTGGTGGCACCAGCTGCTTGGCACTGAGCAGGCGGGGGCTTGGCCACCCACACCCCAGTCAAGACTCCATCTCACCTCTGTTCTTTGTGGCCACATAAGAACAGGAGCAGCAGCCTCTGCAAGCCCCTTGTTCTGAGCAACAGTGCCACTGCCTGTGGCAAGCTGGAGTCTGTCAGCATGTGTCGAGCTGGGGCCAAGCCAGCAGCCCCCTCCTCAGCCAATACAGCTGCACTCAGCTGCTGAGAGCTTCTCCACTGTCTGCCACGTGTTCTCCACATCCATGAAGGAGACAGCCTCATAGCGGGTGGGTCGGCAGCAGGGATGGCTGAGGACCCGCTCTTGTGGCCCCGGGGCGATGAGCTGCTGCCGCAGCAGACTGCCCAGCGTCAGGTCATAGTTGCTGCGTGCCCGGTGGCAGGACCCGCTGCAGTACTTGAAGAGCACGATCTCATCCGAGTTGAAGCCCAGGCCCAGGTCACGCACCTTCACCATCAGGTTGCGGATGTGGCAGTTGCGCCCACGGGTGCCCCGTGAGGGTTTCCGTGCCCCCTTCTTGGCTTTGCTGGCCCCCGGCGGCGAGCGCTCAGCACGCAGCAGCAGGTCCTCTGCCAGCTCTGCCGTGCCTGGGCCACCTGTTGTTGCGTTGTCCCCTGCAAATGGAGGAGATGGTGCTGTCAGGACCCATCCTGCACCCATTGTCTTCCTGCTGAGCCTGCCTGTCTCTGCTGTGACCTACAGATCCCTCCTGATCACCCACCATGGCAATGGCTGGTGCCTGAGAGGGCGCGAGGGTGTGTGGGAAGATTCTTCCAGCCAAGAATCTTCTCACCTTCTCATCTTCTCATCTCTAGTACTCTGCCACATGCCCAGCGTGAAGCACAAGGCCCCATGTGTTGAGATCCCCTCAGCCCAGCTCCAAAGAGCGGCCACGGCCCCACACAGGCTGGGGCTCCCCACAGCAACTCCTAACCTCCCCATGCCCCACACACGGGACTACCGTGCCCAGGCTGGGGGTTCTGTGCCAACACTCACCGTACAGCTGGCTCCAGCCAGCGGCAAGTGGTGCCTCCACACCATCCTCCACAGACAGGCTGGCAGTGGCCGTGCTCCGTGGTGTGGGGGCTGCGTCCAGCGTCTCATTGCAGTGTGGTGTTCGCAGGGTGCCTGTGGCCAGCCCAGCCAGCAGTGACAGGATGGCAAAGAATCCCCACAGTGTTCCCTCCTGCAACAAATCACAACAGATCAGGGTCAGCCCCAACCAGGGTCCCCACACCAGGGATGAGGCTCCATGAGATGGGGCTGATTGGGGATGGGCTCATGTAGTCCTGGCTGTTGCAGCCAGACAGACCTGGGCTCACCTTGGGCTGTAGGTGCGTGGCAGGTCCTGTAGGCCTTGGATCTGATGGCCCCTGTTGCTGGTCCATGCTAGCTGCAAGTGCAGAAGTTGGGGTCAGTGCCCACACAGGGTGGGTATAGATCTGGCTGGCTGAGAGATGGCACATGCCTCCCCTGCCCTGGGCAAGCATGCCACCCCCTCCCTCGCCCCCCAGAACCTCACAACACCTCCTGAACCCCATGCATGGACCACCCCACCCCTCTCCTCTCCTGGCTTAGCCAGACATCCTCACCACGCTGCACACCCCTTCCAAGAGACTGGGCAGCTGGGGCAACCCAGCCTTTGTATAGTTCCTCTCCTCAGGGCCAGTGCAGCCATCTCCTTGTGTGAACGTCCTGGGATGCCAGGCTGGGCTGTGAGGCAGCGGCTGGGCTGGGAGTGCTGTGCGGGGGGGGCCTTTCCCATGGCCCTGCCCTGGGAATGTTTTTCTTGCTCACAGTGGGAGCCTGACCTTGGAAACTCCAAATCCATTAGCACAGGGTCCTTGGGTGCAGCCACCCCTTGGCCTTGCGCTGGCTCCCTAGCCTGCTGCCTGTGCCAAGCTGGGACACGCAACCCCAGAGCTGCCTGGATGAGTGGGACTGCAAGGGGCAGGATGGTCAGGTAGGTCCTGTGGGGGCATGGCAGGGTGTGAAGCACCTGTAGTCATTCACCCCAACACCACTGCTTGGCATCCACTGCCCTGACATACAGAGAGGCACTGAGTCCCTGCTGTGCATAGTCCCAGCGAAGCAGCAAGCGCAGTCTCAGGGGAGTGATGATCCCCAGGAGGTGCTGCGGGAACTCCCATCTGCGTCCTGTTCGCCTCCTTCCCCAGCTCCCCCCTGCGGTGCAGGGGTGCCCCAGTGTCCAAAGTTAGGATAGCCTGGCTTTGAAGGGCTCTAGAAGTGGTTCCAAAAGGGGTGGTACCCTCCTTGGCCCATCCTCTGCATACCCCGTCTCTCAGGATGGGACTGTCCCCTTGGAGCTTACTGACATTCTGCATTCAGGACCTCCCCCATCCCCTCTATGATTTTGACTTTGCTCCAGCGTGTCCCACATGTCCAGCTTTTCCATGGCAAAGCTGGGATGTGACGTGCTGAGGAGAGCACTCCTGACCAAAAAAAAAAAGTGAAAGCACGTGCCTGGGCACTGCTGGGACAAGAAGAAAAAATAATTTCCTCCAGTCCCTCTAGCATCTCAAGGGATGGTCCTCAAATCCCAGTTATTTAATCTGATGCCACCCTGCACTGGCCACACTGTGACCCGGAGCTCTAGTGGGTGCTGCCGGGCCCATGTGCCCCCTCTAGGGGCCGTGCACCAAGCGGGATGCGCCCCCGGTGCCGGCAGGGCTCGCACCGGCCCCCCGGCCGCGCCAGCCGCCACAGCCCGGCCAAGCACAGCCCGGCCAAGCACAGCCCACGATGCCCTTCTCTTCCGTGGCGGACCGTGGCCCCACGCCAGCCGCTGCCGCCAGGTCATGGTTTTCCCAGGCCGGCACCGCCAGAAGGGCCAGGCGAGGGTCCCTGCGCCCTGCTGGGAGGGACGGACTCGCCGGTCCTCGCTCCCGCCGCTGGCCGCCCCGCCACGGCCCCTCGGCTCCAGCATCCTGGCGAGACGGGATGGGAAGGGGACGGAACGGATCAGCCGGTGCAATTCAGGCTTCTCCCGTCCGGCGGCAGCACGGCCCCGGACTGTGCAGTGGGAGCGCTGCCGGCGGGACGCCGAACGAGGGCAGCCTCCCTTCGCCACCGGGAGTCCCAGAGCCGAAGGCACGGACGAGCACAACCAGTGCCTCCTCATACTCGGGGCCCCGTCCACGAGCGCAGCTCCTCGAGCGCGCAGGACCGCAGCCCACGCTGGCCCCGCAGCCCCGCTCGGCATCTGCTTTCGTCCAGCGCTGGCAGGGCTGGACCAAACACCTGGGCACCCCACGGGGATGACAGACCCGCATACCCCACAGCAGACCCCCATGTCCCGTACGGGGGAATCTGACTGAGATCTGCTCCAGCCACGGCTCCCAGAGCCCTGCCGGGCGATTCATAGACACAGGAGGGTTTTTTTCCCAGGGTCGGAACCGAGCCCATCCGTGTGAGGACCTGCCTGGACCCCCGCCACATGTGTCCCCCCGCCCGGGGCTAAGCAACAGTAGTTGCTGGTGCAATCCCTGAGCGAGCCACCTCACACTCACTCGTGCAGAGCCCGGCGAGAGCCCCGCTGCCTCCGCTGGGCATGGGGCGCTGGGAGTGGATGTCCCGTGGCTGCACCAGGTCCCCGGGGGAGGCAGCAGACACTCGCGAAGTGCATCCACGCGGGGCCAGAGGGTGCCCCAGGCCCGCGGTGAGTGTCTCAGCTCTCGGAGTAGCCTTGCCAGCTCCGCAGCCGCGGGTCCTACCTGAAAGTGCGGGGGGATGCCCAGAGACCCTTGGGGCACCTGCGGGCACTGGCGCGTGCCCTGCATCCCTCCACGCTGACCCTGACAGAAGAAGTGATGGGGGTCAGAAATCAACCCCACGTGTGATGCGGAGCGGGCACCCGTCCCGCAAAGCCTTGGAAGACCGGGGTCGGACACGTGGGGCACACGGCAGAGACCAAACTCGGCCCCAACTCGGGGACAGCAGAGCCGGGGGGCACAGGGTACCCCTGCCCCGTGCCTCTCGCCTGCCCACCGCCCAGGACATACACCTGTCCGACGTGCCCAGCGGGCCGGGCGGGAGCCCAAGGAAGAGGCGGGAGAGTCCGTCCCCGTGCCCCCCGAGCGCCCGCAGCGGGGTGCCGCCTCTCCCCGCCCGGGTAGGGAACCCCGGCCCCGCCGCGGCCCCCAGCGCTTCCCGCCGCCGGATCGGGCTCGGCACCCCGAGAGCCGCCCGGGGGGGCCTCGCCCGGGGGTGGCCCGAGGCCCCTCACCGCCCCGCGACTATTGCCGGGGGGTGGGCGGCGAAGCGGNGTGTCAAATTCCAGCCACCGTCACCTGACCGGCGGGGCGGGCACCGGCACCAGCACCAGCACCGACACCGACACCGGGACTCCGATTCGCACTGGCACCAGGATACCAACCGGCACCCCGATCCGACGTAGTGGCACCGGGACTCCGATCCGCACGGGCGCCTGGACCGCACCGGGATCAGGAGGACACCGGAATCCCGCCAGCAGCAGGAGCCGCAGCCCAAGCCGCTCCAGCACCGGCTCTCGCCGTGATCCGCACCGCCTCCGAGCTCCTGCGGAAACTCGCACCCCGCCGGGAACGGCACTGGGACCCCCGGAGGCACCCGACCCCCCCTACCGCCACCTGCCCGTCGGCCGATCCCCGGGCAGGCGGACCAGCAGCCCGGACGGACGGTCGGACGCCCCGTGAGCGGGGCTCCCTGCCCCGAAAGCCCGATCACACCGCTACCAGGACGGACACACGGACATCCTCGGGAAAGGGTTCACCCGTTCCCGGAGCGCTCCGGGAGCGAGCCCCGCGGGGACCCCTTGCACACGTGGGGATCCGGCGGGGATGGGTTTTCGGGCAGGGTCAGGGCCATCCCGGCAGTTCCCGCCCGCGGCGGGGCCGGCCGGTGTCCCAGGCACCCCGAGCTGACTCGGGTCACCGGTGTGCCTGGAGCTCGTGTCCGGCCGTGCCGGAGGAGGTGTCCGGCCTCCCGCCCGCCCGCGCCCCGCGCCCCGGTCCTTCTCGGCTGGGCTGCCCGCCACCGGGCTCCTTACCTCTGCCGTCGCCCTGCCTCCCTCCGCCGGGGCCGCCGCTGGCCCCGGGGACATGGGGGCCGGCTGGCGAGTCGAGCCGAGCCCGTACGAGTCCTTACGTCACCGCCCGGGGCCCTCCGCGTCCATCCCGGGGCTCTCGAGTGCTCCTTGCGAACGTGCCAAATCCCGGGGCCGCCTCCGCTCGGCCCCGCTTCACACGTGCTCCCCTGGCCGGAGCTGATCGCCGGGACGCGCCCCGGGCCAGGCGAGCTTCCCGGGTCCGGCCCTCATGGCTGCGGGGTCCGAGGGCGCTCGGGCGGGCTGCGCGCCCCGCGGTGCCGCCGGCCGTGTCACCTGCCCCGGCGGCGCTCCGCCGCTTCGGCGCAACTCCCCGGGCTTATGCAACTCCCCGGCTGGAGCGGGGCCAGCGGCTCGGTCGCTGGCTGTGCCACGGCTGCACGCTGGTTCCCAGTTCGCCCCGACCCCGGGCCACCCGCGTGGCTTTAACCTCCTCCCTGCCGCCCGGCAGTCCGGGCCCCGCGGTCCCGCGGAAGGGACGGATGGCCGCGCCTGCAGCCACCTGCGGAGCCGCCGCCTCGCCTGCTCTCATCTCCTCGGATTATCCAGCGCGGGGGTGACAACTCCCGCGTCCTCCTGCGACATCACCTGCCAGGGAGTGTGCGGGCACAGGCGGCGCCCAGTAAGCCGTCCCTGCCACCTCGAGCAGGGACAGCGGAGGTGGCACGCGGCCCGGAGCTGCTGCTTCCCCTGCCCTGGAGTGGCACCGCGTGGCCCCGGTTCCCCCCCTTTCACCCCCACTCCTGACCTGGCACAAGCATCTTGGCCTGGTCTGTGGCTGTGGGTGGCTCCCTGACTGCTGGATGGGAATGCGTGGGAGCATGGGCTCTGCCGTGGGACTGCGCTACTCCACAGACGTGGCCTGAGACTGCTCCCATCTGAGATGTCCTCATGGTGATGCCCCTGGATGCCTTGGCCCAGCAGAGCTTGGAGGCCCTGGAGCATCCCTAGAGTAGAGAAACACCTTGGGACAAGTGACAGGAAACAGGATCCTCTGCTTTGCAGGACTGCAGACTAGTGCAGCTGCTCGCCTGAAACATTTCAGTGTGAGCAGCACGTCCTGTTCAAGTTTGCCATGCTGTCCCCATGGAGCTGGGACTGGCCACAGCCCTGCCCATGCTAGGGGAGCTGCTCAGGAAGAGAGGCCAATGAAGGAAAGGGCTGCCTCCCCCACTGATAATCCTCAGGGCTTGGAGACAGCCTCGGATGCTGGCTCAGCAGAGGGGTTACCCCATCTCCTCCTACCTTCCCTACAGGCTGGGCAGGTCCTCACGTCCCCAGGACACAGCCAGGAAATTCTGAGGATGTGATGCTGGTGGTATGCCGGGGGCTATGTGGGGCATGGCACAGGGTATCCCAGGGACCCCATACAGGTGAGCCCACAGTGTCCCCAGTCCTGTGAAAGGGGTGCTTGTGTGAAGCCTGGCCTCTATCCTCTTCCAGGTGTGCCCCCTTCGAGGCTGCTACCCCTGGCACCTGGAGGCACTGGCTCTCTCCTCTGCCCTTTCTTCTTGTCCTGGGAGACATAAGCCTGCTGCTGCTGTCAGCCCCAGTAATGACCTACCAGCAGCACCTCATCCCAGTCGCCCCACAATCGTGGTGGCAGGGGATGGCATGTCCCAGCTCTGTGCCCCAATCCCAGCGCTGCTCTCCCCTCTGGGGCTCCTGTGACTATTGGCTCTGCCCTGAGGAGTTCAGAGCATGGGTAAGGCTGCACAGGGTCCTGGGGTGCAGGGCAGGGTTTCAGCCCACCAGTCCCGAGACAGAGGGGTGACCTGCTCCCTGACTGGTGCCAGCCTGCCTGGTTTGGTACCTCCCAGGGCACTGCCTGTGTCAGCCCATGCTCCTGCACCCCTGGGGCTGGGGTGCCCCCACCCAAATGCCTTGTCTGGTCTGGAATTAGCCTGCAGAGCCAGGGCCTGCTGTGACATCTGTTCCTGAAACTGCCACCCTTGCATGTGGCAGGATGGGGGTGGTGCAGACCAGCCAGATGGCAGGACTGCACATGCCATGGCTGCTGTCCGAGGCCATGGCTGCGTGTGACAAAACATATGTGGGAGAGAGCTGTGACGCAGGCGTCCCATCTCAGCAGTGACGTGGCTCTTTCAGGGATATCTCTGAACAAGTCTCCTTGTCTCAGCTGACCTGAATGTCCTTGTGTGCCCTGTTCCTGGCCCAGCTCAATGGCAGTGGTGGCCCTGCTCTTTAAGTGCTGGGAAGTGAGGAGGGATGGAAGGAGGATTTGAGCAGCTCCAGCATCTCCTTGGAACCTGCAACCACACATCAGGGAGGGCTGGGCAGTTGCTTCTCCGGTGGCCCACTGATGCTAGCAAGAACCCACCCCTTGTTGCTTAGGAGCTGGGAGGTCTGGCAGACCAGTCACTCACCTTGTAGCCTTCCCATTCCTCCAAGCAGTGGAACTGTCCCCAATACATCCTGTGGCTCTGGGAGCCTGGCAGCATCACCAGGGTTTGCCTAAGGGGTTACACTCCTGCTGGGACTTGGCAGGTGTCAGAGCTGGTCACAGCCTCAGTCTCTGGCTTCCTGAACCACTTCCTTTTCCAGGACACTGTGGTGAGAAGGTCACTTGGCTGGACACCTGCCTTTGTCAGGGCCGCACCCAGCCTGATTGCTGCTGACCCTTGGCAGGAAGTCATCCTGCTGGCAGGGAGTCCCCAGGAGAGCAGTCAGAGTCACAGGCAGCCTGTCACAGGCAGGACAAGCTCTGATACCTGTGCCTTCCAACATGAAATTAATGCAACCCACAATCCCCTCTCCCACCCCTCAAGTCACCTGCAAGGAGGAGCACAGCCCTCTCCTGTCCCCAGCATCAGACCAGTGGCACTGGCCAGCTGCAGCTCCCAGCAGCTGGATTACTGTCCTGGAGGAGTCAGCAGTGAAACCAGGCAGGGGACAGCCCAAACAGGGGAATCCCTCTGCCTCCCATAAAAAATGCCCAAGGCAGTAGAAGAAAGAGGCCAGCCAAGCTTGTTTGATAGCTTTATTGCTTCTGTGATATGACTGAATTGATGTGACATAAGCCGGCTTGGAGGAGCCTGCAAGGCTCTTGCCCTCCCTGCCTAGAGGGGAAATTAAAAAAAAATGCAGAAACTAAAACTAATTTTAAAAACTCATTGAGTTCTTGCATCTTGGCTTGGTACAGTACCGGCAAATGCACTGGCCTTTTCAAGACCCCGTGCAGGCTGTGCAAGGAGCCAGCACCCAGAGGGGCAGGGCAGTGGCCCCAAAGGGGCTCCTGCACTGAAGGACACATCTCTAATACTGTGAGTGACACTCAGACCGAGAGCACACCGTGCTGGTGCCTGTGGAGCTTGGCGTGGTGGTTGCCTCACTGCCAAACACTCTGGAAGCCCTTACCTGTGTCCCGTTCTGCCCATACCCAGCCCAGCTGCACCCATTTGACACAGACAGCCCTGTCCTCACACCTTCTCCCACTCCCAGCAGTGCCCACACTGAGGGGTAGCAGAGCATGGCCAGGCAGGGCCTCTCCACTTCTCCTTCCAAGGAAAGGAGACACTGAAACCCAGAGATGCTGGGATGAGGAATGTTGGGCTGGATCCCACGGCTGCCTTGTGCTACCTGGCCATGGTGCTTCCCTTTGGCATGTGTGAGCTTGAGGCCACAGGATGACCAGGGCTGATGGGGTGAGCTGGTGGTGGGAGCCCAATGCCAGTGTGGTGGGCACTGCCACAAATGCACAAGCAGCTCGTGGTGTGGTCAGCACAGCAGCAGCAACTCCCTGGCATCCCCTGTCCTCCAGAGCAGCACGTGCAGGCTACCCTGCAGGTCTCTGTACCTGCTCTCTGCACTAGTTGGAGCAAAACCCACTGTGGTCACTCGCCCCTGACCTCCCTGTGTGTCCCTGGGCTCTGTCTAGGCAGGTTCCCTGCCGCCCGAGTGGCCCTTCTGCACCACAGCGCATCAGAGGCACCAGGCAACCCCGCTCTATATTTAGGCTGTGGAGAATTCCCCTGGGCTCTCCCTTCCGATCTGACAAGGTGAGTCAGTGTGAGGGAGAGGCCAAGACTCACATCCGTCCCACTGACCCTGCTCTGACCCGCGTGCACTGCTCCGAGCTGGCAGCACTGCAGCGTTTCAAGGGCGGGAGGTGGCTGCAGGTGCACGCAGGGAGGCAGCCAAAAGAATGGCACCCAAGAGCAAAAGGCAGTGCTGAGCACTGCTCCTGCAGCTGGAGCCCCATCACCTGGCCACGGGCAGCTCTGTGGTGTCAGTGAGCTAGAGGAGAGCCTTGGCCTCCATACGCTCTTTCCTTCTACATGCAGGTGGTCCTGACCCACCACAGTCACTCTGAGCCATGCACTCATTTATTCACCTTGGACACTTCTACCTGGAGACCCTTGCTGAGTTGGAGGGAAGGGCTTGGAGTCACCTCCCTGATCTGTAGGGTCAACCTCCCATCCTGTTCATGGCTGTGGCGGAGAGCTGGGATGACAGGGAAGGCTGAGCAGTGGCCATGCTGTGTCCTTGGACCTGGAGCCAGTGAGTTGGAAAATAAAAGTTCCCTGTAGCTTTGTAGTGCTCAATAAACCAGTCTTAATGAAATGAATGCCATCACAAGCCTCCATGGGGGTGCTTCCCCCAGTGGGCAGAGAGAAGCCCAGCACAGACACCAAAGGCTCCTCACTCCCCTCCTCCTCCTGGACGCAGCTGCCCACTCTGCCATCTCAGCTCACTGCAGCCCATGGTGCAGCCCATCACCCATCCCTGCCCTAGGGCTCCCGTGGCAGCTGGTTAAAGCACTGAGACAGAGAGGGTGGGTGTCAACCCTTCCCCAGCCCAGCCTCAGCCAGATCCAGACCAAGCATCCCCACTGCCAGCATGGCTGGGACTCAACAGACGATGGTCCCAAGTCCAGGCCAACACCCAGGAGCTGCAAAGGGAGTGTTGCCTGGTGAGAGCCATGGAAATCCAGTCCCATGGACTCCTCAAGAAGGAAAAACAAACTGGGAGATACCTCAAATGATTAGCTGTCACAGCATATGCTCAAAAACCTGCTGGAAACCTCACAGAGCATCCTGACAGGAGGCACATCCCTGGGGGAACAGGGGCTGCCTGGCTGGGAGGCCAGAGCAGTGGGGATGGGACATGGGAAGGGTAAAGGGAAGCAGAGCCTCCCAGCATGTCTCCTGCAGCCCAGAAGTGGCAGGATATTTGAGCTGCTCCCAGATGACAAGGGAAACAGCAGCCACAACAAGAAGCTGGGCAGAACTTGCCCCTGAGCAAGCTCCTTGGCTACAGGCACACCAGGCAGGAGAGGCTCCTGAGGGATGCATACCACACTGGTCTGTAAGCAGCACTCAGTGCCATGTCCTGGGAGCTGCCCCTGCCTGCAGCCTGGTCTCAAACCATTCTGTGCAGTTTGCTCCTCTGCCCTATGCCTGGGTCACTGCCTGCCCCTCCTGCACACCCCCTCAAAGGTTTCAGGTCCAAAGTCACAGCCCCCCACAAGTCAGTGGGTGCAGAGTGGGTCTATGGGAGCCATGCAAGCCCTGCTCTGAGCATTCCTTGCCCATGCCAGGGCCATGCTCCCATTTCAGTTCAGAGCAAGGCAGGCTGCAATCCTTGGGTTATGTCAGATGCAGTGCCAGGACCATGAGCCCAAGCCACATCCCTCTGGGATCCCCCTCCACTGGCCCCAGCAGTGGCTGGCTGTGTGCCAGTGCCTCAACACCCAGGTACTGGGACAGTGCCTGTGGGTGCAGTCCAGCCTGCTCCAGGCTAGGAGAGCATGGGAGCCACTTTCCACATGTAAGAGTCCATTTCCTTGGCAATCTCCCTTCTGCCCACGCTCTTCAGGTGGATGAGACCACCCTGCTGCCCTCGCACTTGGCCATGTTGCTCAGTTTATTCCAGCTCCTCTGAAATACGTATACAAATGAAATGTGCAAATAGTGCATCTTGGGACCAAGATGGCAAAGGAAGGACATGCTCCTGAGAGCAGGAGGAGCAGCAGTGCTAGAGCAGCACGGGAGGAGCTTGGAAATGGAGTGAGCAGGGGCCGAGCAGAGGGTGAGAGTTCCCATCAGGTTCCATCATCACTGAGGTCGCACGTCGCTTAAATAGGGAACATGATCGAGTCTGGAACGTAAAACAAACATCTTCAGCAGTCTGCTCTCAGGCTGTAAAGCTTGAGATCTCCGCTCAAGATCTGACCTCCTTCCAAAGAATAAATTACTCCCCTCCCACACAAAACCAAAGTGAGATGCTGTCCAGAAACAGTGACACCAGTCTGCACGGACTCCACAGGGGCCCTGCATGGCAGGCACAAACCAAGAGGCCTGAAAGCCTTGAGCACAACGGGGCAGGCTCCTCTGCATCGTGACAAGCAGGAAGGTGGGGAGGGTCTGCTGTAGGCGGAGAAAGCCACTGGCTCCCTGCTTCACCTCAGGGTCAGGGCAGAGGCAGAGCAAATGGCTATGAAAAACACAGCCAAGTCAGTGGCTGCTGCTGTTGCTGCCTCTGTGGAGGAAGTGAGGAAAAATGCAGAAAAACAAACCCATGCTCATCTCCACCCAGAAGCTCCAAGGGGAGAATGAGAGGCAGCCATTATTCTCCCTTTGAACTGTAGCAGCACCAATGACACCGAAGTTTTGGATGGATTCGTTTTCCTGGGGAAAGGTCTGAGGCCGGTGACAATGCAGATGGAGCGTGGAGAGGCCAGGTTTTTCGCAGGGCTGTGCACAAGCAGACTTTGCCTTGTACCTTGGTATTTCTAGTATGGTTCCAGCAGAGTCTTTTAAAAAATAATACTTAGTACATTCAGGCATTGCTGCCTTGAGGCAGCATCACCTCCCATTTGGCACAAATAATTTTATTCACAAACCTTTCTTCTCTCTCCTGAGTCTTTCCTGTCAAATTCAGGATGCAGAAGATCTGTCTGCAATGCAGAGTTCAAGAACTGTCCACTCAGCCCCTTGCCCACCTCCTGCCAGCTCTAGGCCTGGAGGTGGCAGTTGTAGCCCTCGTGCAGACTGGCAATGCAAGAGGGTCTTCCCAGAGCACCTGGGCATCTCTGTGTGTCTTCAGTGAGGTGGGATTCTTGCAGGGGGCTGCCAGTGCCTGCTCCCAGAGCTGCAGTGTGTCTTCATCTCCTCCCTTGGAGGCAGTGGCTGCAGCCACTCAGATCCCACTGGTTAGGTCAGTGATGACTCGGGCTTTCACCAGCTTCCTCAGAAACTCCTTCTCCCGCTGGATGTTGTGTGTCCAGGACTGGAAGAAAATGAGAGAAACGGGAGGTCAGCAACAAGCCTGGCCAAGCATGCTCCTGTCCCTCATGCTTGGGAGACTCAGCCAAGGACACAGACCCTGCTGCAGATCAGAAGAGCCCTTGCACACCAAGGACCTTCTCTCATGTACAGCTGACACAGTCAGCAGGGTCAGACCCGTGTACCTGAGGAAGAAGGTTTCCCCATGGGCTGGGTGAAGTTTTTTGGCATGGTGATATCTGGGCAATCCAGGTCCCTTAGGCAGATGTACCCTACCAAGCTACTCTACACAAGAGCCCAACAGCACTGGTGATGGTGTATGCCAGGGAACAGAGCTGGCAGAGGACACAACCTGGCCCTGTACCACCACACAGCTTCCTGCCAGGCCATGGTAATGCATGGGGGTGAATGCAGCTGAAAAACCCCAAGACCATCAAAGCCAGCTCTTGCCTCTGCTAGCTCAATCAAGAGGAAATCACATGCTAAAGGTTACACTAATACAATGTGAAGGGTGAAATGGCCACATCTCCCAGCAGGCACTTCAGAGCAGTGATTGCTATAGCTGGTGTCAGCCCACCCAGATGCATTCCCTGCTGTAGGCTTGAGCTGGGATCGCAGCATCTGCCATCACTCCCCTGTGCTGGGACTATTGAAAGACTTAATGAAAGCAAGAAGTGGTTTGTCACACCATGGAGCCCAAGGCAGAACAGGGAAAAGCAACTTTCCCCAAAATCTCCCAACAGGACAAGAATCACAGTACATGATTTTGGCACAGTGCTCTAGTCAGCAGGTAATCTGAGTTCTAAATACAATCTGGACAATGACAAAATCACTCTATAGGAGCTTCCCTGAAATGACCTCAAACCAACAAAAGCACCCAGAGCCACGAGCCCGCCGAGGGCATTCTGTTACAGGTATTGAAATCCAGTTTACCCACTGCAAAACCGTGGGCACCTGCCTGCAAAGCTCTGGTTGTATAAATCGTGCACAAGGTGCATGTGGCTCTCCTGTCACCCTGCTTGTCCTGCCCTGTCCTGTCTGGGACAAGCAGCTCTCAGCCATGACTGCTGTGTGGCACCAACAGCCCCAGCCATGACGTGTACCCAGCGGGCTGACAACAGGTCCAAGGCACTGAAGGTCCCTCTCTAGATCTCCAGCACATTTCAGAAATATCTTTCTTGCTGCTACTGCGCATTTACAAGCCACTTCCATCCCCTCAATGCACAGGAATGACAACAGTTAGAGCTGCTAAGGAAACCTCAGGCAGGTGTTACCTTGTAACCTGTGTTCAAAAGAAGTTTTTGCCTTCCTCTGCTTCCAGTGACACAGTTACCTGAATGCTGCAAAGGCTATCCCGGTGACAGGGGAACTGCCTTGATGCACTTTGGGACTCTGGAAATTCGTAGGGCCCCATCGCTAAACTGAGAAGATGTTGCCCAAAAAAACTCAATGCTTGGCTTCAGCTAACATAAAAGCAGAAACTGAAAAGTGGTACTGGGAACAAGGCTTGCAAAGGCTCATAGAAAGAAAAAAGCATCAGTTCCAGAAAACAGCAGTGGGAACGATGGTGTGGCATGGAGAGAGCTGGGAGAACAAGGCTGAGTGTGCCTTGGAGCCAGAGAGCCAGGATCCCCCAGTGTGCTGGGAACAGTCCCACATGTGGCATGTCAGCTGGAGGCCCTGGGCTTGGCTCCTGCCATGCAGCAGCGTCACTTCTGCCAACACAGCCCCTCGCCAGGAAGGCTCAGCCCCGGCAGCGGCAGCCGAGCTTGCGGTGAGCTCGTGCCCACGGGCAGCCAGCACCTGCCCGCTGGCACACAGGCCACGCCAGGACACCAAGTCTCAGTGCATTCCCTGGCATCTGGCTGGGCTTGCTGTTCAAACCTGCCTGGAGCACCAGGAGCCTGATACCTCACAGTGCAATCTGAGCCCTCTCAATGCCTTTCAGCCTCATCACACAGTGGGAGAAGCCAACTGGTTTCGGCCAGGACAACCTGTTTGTGTTTCTTGTACAGATGAACTGGGGAGGCAGCCACTTGTAGGAAAACTCAAACCACCTTGAAACATCACCTCAGGCCACATGCAAATGCCTTATCTGATGGCAAGAGGAAATCTGCTTTGTGAAAACTACAAGTGGAGCAGGAATTTAAGCCCAGGAGGGAGATAATAAAACTTTGGGTGATACAATTGCAGTCTCTCACATTACAACTATGTCTGGCTCCAGCACTCACTGCAAAGCTGCTGGCAAGACCTACCACCCTGTGGCCATTCAGCATCCAGGCTGCTTTATACCCCAGGCACTGCCACTAACTCCTTTTTACAAGCAGAAAGTCACACGAAAGGCAATTCAGCCTCCCACCTGATCCATGGATCTTAGTGATGTCCGCATCAGTACTCTAATATTTTGTGGCTAATGTAAGCCCACAGAGGAAGAGGTTCCCTGGTGAGAACAGGCTTTCATCCCTCCCAAAGAGCACTCTCAGGATGCTTAGAGCAGTGCTGCTCCCCCATTGTCTGACAGCAGCATGGGCAGGAGGGATGAGGCATGTCTTCAACACCAGCTCCGGTTACTGATTACAGGAGAGGGACTCACTCACCCCACTGACAGACAGGGCTGATCAGACGAAGGAAGCTGCATTCCAGCACTAGCAGCAGCAGTGGGGACAAGAGCCAGAGCAGTTTTCTCAAAACTGACAGGAAAGGCAGGCACCTCAGTCCCATTGCTCCGACAGGAAAAGGCAACAAAATACACCCTAAACCCCAGAAGGTTTCAGGGTGTATACACCTCAGATAGCACCCTAGTACATACCTTTGATAGCACACAGTACCAGCAGAAAACTCCAGCTCTTTTCTTGTCAATCTGCACCTCAAGGACAGTGATGGAGCAGTTTGGAGCATTCACTGACACCTTCACCTTCCCACCCCTGCACATCACCACCACTGCTGCAACCTGGCAGACTGGTTCTGCCCTCTCCCTCCTCTGCTGCTCTCAACCAATGCAGCTTCCACTTGTAGAATCAAAGAGGCTGCTTGGCTGAGCCTATGGCTGGAGTAATGAAATTCGAGAGCTCCAACAGGAACATCCCAGGACACTCCAGACCCCTTCTTTTTCTCTTGGGATCAGGCTAGGATTTCCTGTGCTTTGGGTCTTTTTCTGAGTAGTGGATGTTTGCTCTTTCCAGTGGAGAGAGAAGCAGAGGGAGCAGTTACTCTGCAAGCACATGCACTGTTATGGCTGTTCATCCCAGGGAGGTGGCAGTGGCTCTGAGTGCTTGGTCACAGTTATTAGATGAAAATTTATCATCAGTTAAAGCCACCTTTCAGGGCTATGCAAATGCAGCAGCCCCAAACCACCTATCCTTTTTATCTTGACAATTCCACAAAGAAGCATAAAACATCATCTGTCGCTTCAAGGGAAGCCAAGTGGAATATTTTAAGCCTAAGCAAATGTTTCAGAGACCAGCCCAGGAGGAAGGTAAGCTCCCCGTCTGTAATCAATTACAATCGGGGAATGCCTCAGCTTCAGACCACATTAGTCTTATCAAGCATGCTGCAATTAAAATACAGGAAGGCTAAATTGGAGAGAGTGAAGTCAACGAGGAATGCTTTCAAGAAAAACAGCAAGTAGTAAAGAAGGAGTTTTCTCAGTTCTGTTACATCCTCTGTATTTCTGCAAGTCAGCAGCACTTCTCCCAGAAAACCTGCACAGGAACCACAGCAGAGCAAGGAGTGCTACTTCACTGGCAGCAGTCAGTTTCCAGTCTCCACCAGTGCTAATTTATCTTTGTCTTTAACCTTCACTGCCTTGTCTCCAGAGCTGCTTAATTTTCATGATCAGACTGCCCCACTCTGCTTGAACCCCCGTGGGATTCACATGCACTGAAACAAAAGGGGTGGCTGGGCACCCTCATCTTGTCTTTAGGGGATTTACTCACAGCTCCTTTATGCCCAATCATTCTTACATCAACTTTAAATTTCAAACAGCTGTTTTTGCTCCTGCTTACTCTTAATATACACACACAGAGAAACTGTATCTCTTCTCAGTCTTCATTTCACCAGGTTAAACAAGCCATGTCTTTATTCTACCAAAACAGGCTGTTCATTGACACCCTGAAAACTGGGAAAACCCCCAGAATTATAGTAGCTCCCTCTGTTCCTATTTAGTCCAGATTTACTTTTCATGAACCAGAAAAAAAGCTCACCAGTGCCTCATGCAGAGGCAATGCCCTCACTGTACAAGAAGTCCTTTCCTCTAGTCTTTACAGTATTTGTCTTTTGTTTTCCCCCAGTAACAGTCTGGCAGCCTGAATTATCCTGTGATTTATTTGTACCTGTCTAAGCAGTGTCCTTGTCTGCCACTGCCAAATAATGCTATCCCAGATTAGAGTCAAAATGTCTGATATTGCCCCAAACAGCATGACCTTCCATTCATACTCTTAGGTTTCATGCCACCCAGTGCACTCCTGTTCTCAAGGTGCTCATGGCCTTCCTGGATGTTATTTTGATCCTCCCTTGTACTGACCACACCTGGTTTTGTCTCATCACAAATTCCACTTGCACACCATTGCCTTCTGTGCCAAAAATCATTAAAGCAAACACTAAACATGACCTCCTGCAGGGGAACTCCCAGCTGCCCATTCAGTGCTGCTTTTTGTGTTCTCCCTTAGAGAGACTATTCACGTACAGGTGTTGCACCAAACCGTGGCTTCTGAAGCTTAACTAATAATATCTCACACGGCACAGGATTGCATGCTTAACTGAACTTCTGACAGACAGGGCTGCTACACTTCCTCTGTCCCAAGAATGATTTTTTAAAAAATCAAATAAAGATACTAAACTAGTTTTTGAAACCCGCCTTCAGTAAATCCATGTTGTGTTTGCTTTCAGGATTTAATAATTCTTTCATTTAAACTCTGCTCTGAAGTTCTGAATAGTACCTCTGAGGCAGAGGTTCTGAATCTGACAGGATTATTTTCCTTGGCTTGCTCCCATTACCACAC
>VXAC01008320.1:1121805-1285145 GCA_013399225.1 Rhipidura dahli | reverse complement strand
CCCCCCCCCCCCCCCCCCCCCCCAAAAAAAAAAAAAAAAAAAAGAAGGGAAGAAGAGGTATTATGTCCACTACAAGCTAATCCTGTGGAACCTGATAGATTTATTGGGGACCTTCTCCTCTGGACTTGAGGCTTAATTGGCTCAAAGTGGAACAGAGATCTCTTGGGCTCTCACACCTACTGCATTAGCTTCAACAGCTTTTGCCTTTCAGTGCTGACCCAGTAATTTTCTTTTTCTGTGAACTTCTCACCGTAAGCCACCCTCTCCCTCACATTCATCATATCACCCTGAGAGAGGTAATATATATATTCATGTAGTTCCTACCTTAATCCTTCTGCTTTCTTCATGTCCCTGGATGTCACTGCTGATAATTCTTTCCTTGTTTCCTTATTAATTGTTTGTCAGTGACACTGTTCAGCATTTGCTAATTTTCCTTTGCAACATCTAACTGAACTTGACTTTTGTCGGCTTCTACTTTATTTTTCTCCTTTCCAGCCATCAGGAGTGAAGTCTTCTAATGCACTTCCTCACTCCTGTATTACTTCTAACACCACTTTGAAGCAGTTCTTTACAAAGTTATATTTACTTTTTCTGCCAGTTTCCCCCTTGCTGCAAATATGAATTGCAGATAATAACTGTACTTTCACAAACAAGATTTCAAGTCTACAATGAGTCCATGAGCTCTTCAGTGAACCTGCTTTTAGTAGCCCATTCTCCTAAGCTAGGTCTAAATTCAGAGAGGTCAGAGTCTGCAGGCATGTCCCAATTCCACTGAGCACCCTGCCAGCACTGCTGAATCTATATACAGCCCTGCTTATCAAGCTCCCTCCTTTTGGAAGCAAAATCTGAGTTATATCATCCCTTCTGTTCCCTTTCTATTTAATTTAACCATGAAGGCACTTGATCAAATGCTCTTTCCTAAAATGTCCCTCTGCAAGGTCTTCATATGTACTAAAAACAGCTGTGAAAGGCTCACAGCTCTTCTTGTGCCCTTCCAGCTGGTGAGAAGAGCTGTGCCAGCCACTGTGTCTGGGAATACCTGGGCTCTCCTCTTGACAGTCCTCTGTGACAGTGCCATTTCTGGTGGCACCCAGCACCCCACAGACATCTGTGTTCAATGCTGGGGTCAGCAGCTGGGCTCTAGCACACCTCTGTAGGTCTTTTACTGCCTTCTCCTATAGAGGTCTTGTCCAAACCCTAATTCTGGCTTTGCCCATTCTACAGCTGTACCTTTCTTGCTCTTATTAGTGCAGTGTGATATCCTGAGGCTCACCATCCTTCTGTCCTTCTGAACAAGGCAATACCTGTGCTCTGGTCAGGGCTGCTATTCCAACAATCCTTTCCAGATTTCTATTCTATGGACACACAGTCCTTAAGCACAGGAACAGCATGTGAGGCCTTTGCTCAGCCCCAATGCTGTCAAACAGGTGGCTTTTAAACAAAGACAAAAATGTATAAACCTCATCAGTCATCACTGCCGGCCTCAAGAAAAAGCACTGCCCCTTCAGAGGTACCCCTGCCCCAGCCCCTAACCTCCCCCTCCAAAGCTGACCTCCATTTCAGTCTGCACCACTCCTTGTACTGCAATCACAATTCATCAGCCAGGCTCCAATAGCCATGTTTTCAGTCTATAAATCACCAGGCCAGACATCTGCCCGGCTTTCAAAGGAGTTTTGTTCTTCTTGTTGGCTACCGCAAACTTTAAGGTACTTGGAGGCCTNCCCCCCCAAGCAACTTGTGTTGATTTAAAATGCAAAAGGCGGCTTCACAGAGAGAGCCCAGATGATGATAAAGCACTATTGTTTGTGCCTTTATGGTTCAAGACTCCAAACTCGATGTTTGCAGATTATTCTGAGAGGTAGCTGCTGTCGGGGAGAGACAGAGACAAAGCTGTGTGTCACTGCATGCTGCAGGCCACCTCCCCTGGCCCTTGTGACAGCCCTTATACAGGCTGAATGAGAACTGTTACAAGATGGTGTCCTCAGCATCCCACAAAAACCTGCTGGGGAAGGGGCCAGGGATCAGAAAGGAGCCGTCAAAGGCTGCCACGCCACCTCCCCCTCAGGTCAGGCAGTGAGTCGCTGAGGTGCTGGGCACAGCTGTATCAAAGGAGCTGACACCTCCAGCAGCAGTGCTGGTGCTTGACCTGCTTCTCCAGCAGAAAGGAGACCCAGCTCCACTGTGGGACACAAATGCTGCACACAGGATGCAGACCCTGGATGGGTAAGGGCAGCTTTTAACCATGAATTGCCCTTTTTACCAGCCACAAGTGTGCGAGGCAGTCTGCAGCCAGCTGCTGAGAAGACAGCCCAGGATGTTCCCTGTGTGGCATCTGAGGTAATGCCTTGCTCACATTCCTGCTCCTGCAAGAAGTGACCAAGGGATAGAAGCTCACTTCTGGATCACGAGGCTCGGGAAGGCTGTGTGCTGGGGCAGAGCACATGGAGGAGGGATGCTGGGAGCCAGTCTGCTGCTTCGTTCCCATGATTTAGCACAGCCCCCTGCTCTCTCAGTTTCATAAGCTCCTTATGGATCTGTTTTTTCTATTCTAAACAGTCACTTTCCCATCCTTAAATAATTTCTATTTCACTCTATTTTAAAATTATTTCTTTTCCTCACCACCATTTCCATGTTTCCTCCGCTATGTTCCCAGTGGGTCTGACACTTCTACATTAATAGAAGACAGTGACCTGTGATAAAAATACATTTTTATGGAGTGCTTGGGCAGGAAGCATTACAGGACCTGAGCAAGACATAAAAATACAATAAAGTATATGAAAATCCAGCTGAAATGGATTCATTGCCACGAAAACAGAAACAAGTGAGCAGACACCTTGGCAAAGACTCAGTTTTTTGTACAGCATTCATGGAATCAGGCAAGGGACAAAAGCTGTAGCAAAGTTATTTGGAAAAGGGAAAATAGTAACTGAACAGAGATGACACACTTGGACATTCTACATTTTTTAAGCTGAAACAAAGAGATGGGGTAAGAGCTGAAAAATCACCTGTGAGGGTTTACACAACAGCACGGGATCTGTTGGGCAGTGGAGTCCCAGTAACAGATCAGAGAACAAAGCTTGTCTTGACACCACCCAGAAATCTCCTGCTGAAGTGCAGGCCAGGAGTCTGCACCCCAGCCGTGGCAGGGAGAAGTTGAGATGAGGGATGAAGGTGCTGGACAGCAGAACTGGCCTTGAGGTATGGTTTTAATTGCACTGATCTTCCAGCTCACACCCGAAACTGAAAGCAGCACCCCAGAGTGCTTCCAGCTCTCCAGAGCACACTGAAGAACAGAAAAGGGTCTCTCCACCAGCTTTGCGTGGACATACCCTGGCCAGACTGCACTGAGCTACTCAAGAGAGAGGGTAAAGAAGCTATCCAGTACTTAATTGGAGAAATTTACTCTCACAAGCATTCACAAGCACAGGAGAATCCATAGGTATTTGCAGCCATTCTACTGAACAGTGTGCCAAGACAACACTCCTCCCCTTGACCAGTAACAGTGACCAAGCTCCAGGGCATCTGCCTCCTTGCACAGCCTTTTCCTCTGGGGCAGGAAATGCCTGCCCAGCCCTCAGGAGTTGGAGATCCTGGAAGACTCAGTGTAGGCAGATGCCTTCTGTGGTAGCAATTGCAGCACAATCTTGGACCTTGAGAGCTTTTACTCCTGCGGGGAAATCAAAGGTTGAGCTAAACTGTGGACTGGGTATGCCTGTTTCTCCTTTTGGAAATTCAGCTGCCAGTGCCCCAAAGCAACAGGAAAAATCAGATTCATTTCCACAGAGATTTTATCACCTCAGTCTTGGCATGGGAGAGGCATCTCCGCCCAGCTGTGAGCAAGCAGTGCATTTTGCTGGCTTTTTTTTATGTAATCAGAACAAATTCCTTGGAGATGAGTCACAGGGTTTCAGTGGTGTCCAGAGAGATGTCAAACAGGCTCAAGTGTAAATCAGTGACACACCTTGCTGAGAGGACTCCTGCTTGCCAGCAGGCTCATTTCCCTGCAGATATCAGGCAAGGGAAGGGGCTTCAGGGATGTTGCCCGACAGGCTCCCACAATCCACACACATGTGTGGCATCTCCAGACCCAGGACACTGCTGGTGTTTACATTTCCTCTGTAAAGACAGTGATGTTTTCAGGGTGGAGCTGGAGTGCTTCCCTGCAGCTGCTCACTAGGCTTAAACACTGGAGATTTTCAGACATTCAGGCTGGAGGAGCTTGGCAGTCAGTGAAGAGATTTGAACTTCAGAAACAGAGGTTCTGCCCCACCAAAGCCTGGTCAAACTGCGAGGGGTCCTGCCTGGGATGGTCGTTGTGGTGGAACAGCTACATCCCATCACAGTTGTTGCAGTGCTGTGATGATGCTACATTAAGCAAACCTGTTCCATTCCCCTGCCCAGGAGTGAAAGCTCCAGCCTTCCTGGGTCTCCAGGCCAGAGGACAAAGACAATACTTGCATAATTTCAAGGCATAGCCTGCTTTAGTGGCTCCTTTAGAGGCTGAAATGTAGAGGAGGACCAGGAAGAACTAGGCCTATGACACAATCCCAGAGGTCCAAAGTAACACTGAGAAAAATGCTGTGGATACTCTTGGCCCTTCGGGTGTCAGAGCAGATGGAACAGACAAAAACCTTGGTGGAGCTTGCTTCTGGGTCAGTCTTCTTTCACTAATGCCAAGGGCAAAGTTTGACACGAGGTACCAGTGCAGACCAGCTTCCCAGTGTGCAAGCTGCATGCAGGTCTTTCATCAAGCAGGTGCTTCCAGTCTGGAGTGGGGCAAATCTCTATTTCTGCATACTTTGAGGGCAACTGCAGAAGACACAACCCAGCTATTATGCCCTTCACCTTTCAACTTCACCCTCAGATGACTAACAATTACCAGCTACCATTAATATTAAATAGGAGAGAAAGAAATGTGATCCTCTTTCTGCTCTTCACATTCCACAATATCACAAACAATTTGTCATATTGGGAGGGGCAGAGGCAGGAGGAGCATTAATTATTGATTCTTGGGAACAGATGGCTTTTCTTGTACCAGGGCAGTGAAATGTAAGAGGAGCCCGTGGGTGAGGATGTGGGGATTAGATGGGCAGACAGGTATCAGGTAACCAGCCTCCAAGTGGAACAGGAACCTTCCTCCTAGAACCAGCTCTGCTGGGCTGAAGAGCTCCCAACAACAGCCCCAGCTGCAGAAACAAATCCACTGACATCTGAATGACTGAGGCTTCACCAGAACCTTTCAACACTCCCTCACCTCTGTACAGAACATCCTGGACACGATGACTGATGGCTTCCAGACACCAGCGTGGCAAATCAGGCACCAACTGCTCTCTGTAGGAGACTTTACTGGTTGCATTTCATGGGTTCATCCTCATCTAACTGTCCTGTGCCACGCAGTGTCTATTCCTGAGACCACATACAATGTCCAAGAGTGACCTCCTCTGGCCTTCCAATGGCCTTGGATCCCATTTGGGTGCTGGCCTCCAAAATTAGAGACCCAAGTTATGTGGACCTGCTACTTCAACCAGAGACTCTCTTATCCAGCTTTTTGCCAACTTTTTCCATTGATTCATGTTAGAAACAAGAAGAATGCATTCTTGTCAGCTCCAGTGGTGTCCTCAAGGACTGAGACACATAGCAGATTGTGAAAAAAGCTTGGCAAGGACACCTGCTGTGGTGTCCCCATGTCCAAGAGCTGACCATGGGACCGACATAATTATGAGACAGGAGGAACAGCTGGGCAAGAGTGATTCGCCACCAAAGGCAGCTGATTCACCAAAGTGAAAATAGTGGCACCATAAGCTTTTCCTGAAACTTTTAATGAAGAGTCTCTCTACTCACTACTGGATTCAGGGATCTGCAGCCGTTTTCACTCTGGTGTAGCCATCTCTTTATTGGAAGACTAAGGAACCAGCTGTACTGCCTCAGACTTGGGCCTGGGGAGCCCAGGGTCCTGTCTCTGGCAGTAGTGATAAGCAGATGCCCAGAACTGGGCAAGCTCATGGTGATACCTCCTCTATTACTGCAAAAGTTACATTCCTTAGCTATTTTCTATTCAGGGATTTCACAAGCCAGGCATCACCTCACTTCAATTTACTTCTCTGGACATACCCCTTACATGCTCAAATAAGCACTCATTTTCCCAGAAAGGACTGGCTAAATCCATGGTTATTCCATTGAGGAAGGCAGACTCTCTTGCTACCTCCACAGGCCCAGAAGGACCCTCGGGACCACAGTCCCTTGGCATACTGGGGACCTCCTCACAGCTTTTTACTAAACTCTGTTTGTGCTCTTAGCCTCTGCTGAGAGCTGGTTCCAAAGTCACATCACTCTGATAATTAGACACATTCTTCTCATTTCTCAAGCTGACTAATCACTGATTTATAACTCACATCAGTCTGCCTAGGGTCATGCAGCCTGCAGCCTGTGAGAGTACTAAGACACATGTAGTCTTGTGATTTCAAAAAACTCAGCTTTGCAGCTTCCCTCCTGGTCTGGATCAATGGTAAAGTGCTTGAGGTGAAAAAATGCCAAGTGCCAGGAGACAGCTACTGCCCGTGAACAATACAACTTTTCACAGTGTGGAGCAGGATAGAGCAAGTTTCCCTACTCAGTGAATAGGGAGAAGCAATCTTAGGAAGACCTAGGCGACATCTGTGCTGGGAAAGAATGAGCTTTCCCAAAAAAGCAGCAAACCTTCCCACTATAGAAGATTTGACCAGTGTCCAAATTTGCTCTAGTTTGGTACAGGAAATGGACAGACCTGAAGGCATCCATACTGCTGTATTATACCAAGATGAGAGCTTTTGTTCCTCCAAAAATGCCGTTTGTCTCACTGTGACAGTAGCAGAAAATGTGTTTAATGTGGAGCTGTCTTTACAGAGCAGTCTCCACAGAGCCCTGGTGTGTTTACACACAGCTGTACAGTCAGCTGAGTGCTCAGGTGCACAGCCTCATCTCACCTCCCCCATGCTTCCCAGGGCCTGAGGAGAAGATCATCTTGCAAAAGAAGCCTATGGATTAGAGAGCAATACAATGGATCAAAAAGCAGGAGAGGCCATACCTTTTCAACCCCAGAGCAGAACTGCTCCCTTTCACCCTTCTTGAGTTAACATTTATGTGAATCCTTTCCCTGCCACTCAAAGAAGAAATTACATTATATACATGTTCCAGAGAACATTTCCCAGCAGTAATAACCATTTTTAACATACATTGAGCTTGGGAGAATGTCTGGAATTGTACAGACAAAGGCATGGGTGGAGCTGTGTTTTGACCCACACAGGAAAGCTGTAAGTTGACATCACCATCCCAGACAGGCTCTGGAGTCGAGGTGGCCGGCGGGCTTGGGAGGAGGATGTGCTTGGCAGGAGCTCCCTTACCTCTTTGATGGCAGACATCTTGATGTTCTCATAGTAGTGCAGTGGTGCATTGGGTGAACTCATGTCATAGCCAAACCCAGCTACCGCCACCTCGTCACAGTTGTGCAGCGCCATGGTTATTGCTACGCTTCCCAGGGTGGGGATGTTCTGAGAGGAGAGAAAGCAGGAATGGAAGTCATTAGCAGGTTGCCATTTTTATAATCAAAGATTCCCTCTTATTGTCTCTGCTCACAGGGGCACTGCTGCTACTAAACAGAAAATCAGGAATGTGGCATTTGGCTATATCCACACATCAGATGCCCAGTGGCAGCTTGCAGGGTTGATAGCCTCCCAGCTTGTAAAGAAATTAATGCAAATTTTCAGACTCCCCTCCCACAACTTTGCTGTCCTGAGAACAGGGCAGCAGACGAGCTGGAGGATGAATCACAGTGGATACATCAGTTTTCTGAAATTAAAACAGACACAGATAGTGGATTACAATGTTATGCACATTACTGACTTCCAGCTAGGCTAAGGAAGAGTACTTATCCCAAACAGGTCATCATACAGGAGCAAAAGTGAGGAACAACACAAACTCCTTATTTGACTGATGGCAAAAGCACTTTAAGGTTGTTAAACAGCTCAGGGAGATGGAGAGGAGATCAGGCAGTGTGTTCCAAGATCCCTTCCTTTGCTCAGGCGTACCCTGGCAGCCAAAGGACATTCTGGCCTGTGCCATTCCCTCCGAACCACAGCACACTGGGAAAACAAGGAGCAGTGGGAAGCCAATCAGACATGGGTAGCAGCATTCAGGGGACACCCCAACTGTCCTTTCCCATCTGCTGACCTGTGGTTTGCACTGAATTCCAGCCTCAGCCCTCCCCATTTCACTGGCTCTGCCGAGGCCCTGTGAAAATGGTGCTGTACAGCTACAACTCTTCCTGTGTGTTCTGCTGGGACAGCAAAGTGTTTCCTGTGTAAAATCCTAGCTCACTGACTTGGCTAGCTCCCCTTTAGTCAGATGAATCCCTAGGCAACTTTGCCTCAGGGGATAGGGAGAGGCTGAGAAATCCACCCACATCTTCATTTGTAGAGTATCCAACCCTGGCCGTATTGGAAATATCACGGATTCATAGGACATGCTCAGACAGTCACCAAGGGTGACAGCTCTTAGCTCAGATATAGAAACCAACTTCACACTTATATTTTTCATTTACAATGGTTTACCCTGCACTGGTGAGCAATGCTATTGCATGTTCAAAAATATTGGGAACAATGTTTTGAGTTTCTGCTTCTCATTCAGAGGAACTGGTTTTTGTCAGCACATGGTCCTGCTCACTTCTGATTGCCTGACTGGTCTGAAGAACTAAGTTTTCCAGGTGAAAAATGCCACCCGTATCCAAGCTGAGATAAGCAGAGCTGGGAGCACAACTCATGGGCTATGGAGAACTCCACTGCACATCTGAAATGACAAGAGCTTCCTACATCCTCCTGTTCCAGTTCTAGATGTGGGGAAAAACAGCAGAGTCAGTTTGTTCTCACTGCTTAATTTCAGTTGATACTCACAAAAGCAGAATTGGTTTTATTCTAGTTACTTTAGTTAACTGTTAATTCACTGGTAGCCAAAAAATATCAAGCAGGGCTTTCAAAAAAATGGAAAACATTTATTAGGCAAGGATAAGAACATTGCCCCAAATTTCAAAATATCCAAGAACATCCTGTCTTCCTGGACATGACAGTTTTAATTCTGATTTCTCAGCTTTATGTTTTGCATAGAAGACGACATTTGTATGTCGCTGGAATTGCATCAGCTGGTAACTGGACGTGCCACAAAACCCTTTCCCTCAGCAGAGCTGTAGTTACAGCGTCCAAAACACAGTGAGTAAATGGTTACATCCTTGAGACTGTGTCATCATTGGGAACATGATGGTGTTAACACCATCCACACTTGCACTGGGCCCATTCCCACGGTACTGCTCAAGGGAGACACGGGGTCTTTGCCTGGAGGGAATTTCACTGGCCAAGTTAACATTTAAGAGCTAACTTTCTAATGTGACTCTTGCAAACCACAGAGAATTAATCACACTACCCAACCTCATGGGAGAACTGCCAAACTTTCTTTCAGGCATGGTCTGTTTGGAGAAGAACAGTAGATAGAAATTGAAAGTGAACTTTGGTCGCCAAGTATCTGCCTGACTTTATTCTTTCTATAATACATCCAGTGGTATTTATAGAAAAAAAATAGGAGGTATTTTTCTCATCTGCTTCTGTTCTTCATTAGTCGCTGACAAGCCACTATCTTAGTACCACCTGCCCTGCTCTCAAAAATTATTAAAATACCAGAGACTACCTACCTTCCTAAACTCATGAGCTTTAGTAGATGTATCTGATTTGGCCCCTACAACTATCCTCTCCTCTTAGCAAAGAAGTGGCAAATAAGAGGAGACACATATCAGAGAGGAAATGGCTCTGGCTCTCTCTGGCTGCATCTACACAGCTTCCAAGCTCTCCCAATTGTACATATTAATTCACTGGCTGACAACCTCTAATCTGGACCTGATGGACCAACCTAGGGGGCAAGCTGGGGGGACAAGTCACTCCAAAAGAAGTTAGACATCACGGACATGGCTGTGCCAAACCTGGCTTGCCATGCCCTGTGCAATGTGTCAGTGCTATCTCACCACACACACCCTTGTGCCGTGCCCCAAAGACATACCAAAGCAACCACCACACCTCCTGTGCTGAGTTATGAAAATAAAACTCTTTCAAACAGCTGAGCAGGCCTCTTGTTATTTGAGGCCTTTGCTAAGACAAAACCCCCAAAATTCCACCATCTCGCCTTGGGAATAATAGTCTAGAGCTAGAGCAGCTCAAAGCCTGCTTTCCTGCTCATGGCCCTCTGTGTGCTTGGGTGTTCCTGTATCACCAAGCAGTGCTGCTTTTAGCCAAATGGTTGAAGAGCTACAGCCCAACAGCAGCCAGTGCCAAGGCAGCAGCCTCTTGGGATGCCTCCCAGCTGCACAGGGACTGCCCAGTGCAGGTTAGACCATGGGGCTGCTTGGAAAGGTCCAACACAACCACTGCTCCAGATGTGGCTGTGATGAGTCTCTGACCTGAACTGGTGCCCACCAAACAGTGTGAGCTGGGAATGGCAAAGCCCAGAAATCATTGGCAGCTCTCTACCCTTGTCAATTCTCTGCCACAGGTGTTGAGCTTGGCCTTGCAACCTCTGCATCATCTGCTGTGTGTCAATGGTTTCTGTCCCAGCTGGGGTCCATGGAGGTACCAGGTTCAGCATCCCCTCTCTAGCACCTGTAAACAACTACAAGGGTGACCTCACTGGATAACATGTCCAGAACTGAAAATTCACATTTTCAAGCCTGGCCTGCTTGTCTAAGGCCAAACATCTGGAAAATGTAATATCTAATATAGTGCTCCCCAGAGATCAGCCCTTTGCCTGGTCCCATTTGAGAGAACACAGCAGAATGACAGATGAGCCAGGGATGACACTAAGAGGCCATGTGACAAACAGAAGCAGAAAACACAGCCGTGGTGAGCGACACGTCACCACAGCAGTGCTGGGCAAAGTCTGCCTGAGCCTCTGGAGCATGGCTCCTTCCAGGGGCACCTGTCCTCCAAGGGTGAGGTGAGTACATGCATGGTGGATCTTGGTGAGAAAGTATAAAGACAAGAGAGGCAAAGATTTCTGGTCTTGTGCTGTGTCAGGGACCACCAAGCTCGGTGCAGCACAAACACAGCCAGTCTGCACCACCAGGTCAGGGGACCAGAAATGCCTTTAGCAGCACAGACACAGGACAAATTCTCCTAACTGCTCCTACACTGTTCTCTGCTGCAAGCAGGAAGACAAAAGGCTTCCCCTCAAGACATTGATGTTTCATCTTCCATGGTTTCCCCTGAAGAGGCTTTAAAGACTGACTTCTACTTGCATAAGAAATCAGTCAGCAGAAATGAACACTGGAACTCCTCTGGACTCTACTGAGGTTGACCATCACCTCATGGGCTTCTGCTGGAGACCCAGTGCTGGTGACTGAACCAGGGCTGGAACTGCTCTTTGCTTGGTGCATGTGAAAAGCTCTTGCTGCTTTTCATTCCATGCCCGGGTCATTCCTGTGTCACTGCCTGCTGGACTGGAAGGAAATGACTGCTGTAAATCTGTTTTTAGAAATATTTGACTCCCTTAATACATTAAATGAATTCCAGTTATTTATGGGATTTTACTTAGCTCAGGGTAAGACTTATTGGATTGTTCAGACTTTTCCAATTGTTACCTTTTTCAATAAAAGGGTAAGAGTCACTGAAGAATTAACTCCCTACAAACAATTAATGCACCTGGATATTCAAATTGGTTTGGCTACTATATTAAATTATTTGAGGGAAAACCCATAGATTTGCTTACCTGAGAAAAATTCCTACCTTACTTTTATCAGTTACAGACCTGATCACCTGAAGTTTTCAAAACAAAAGAATTACAGAACAAAACTATAATAAGTCAGCACAGTATACAAAACAATCACTATATTTCCTTTTTGTTTCTCTATGTTTGCATAGGAGCAAACCCAAACTTACCCTTTGTTTCCCTTAGCTGAAAAGCTTGGAAATATGGCATAGAAAGCAATTTAGTGCCATTCATTGTGAGAAGGCAAGTGCCTGGCATTCTGTAGGGTGGCTCCTGCCACAGGAGCTCTCAACACACACTGCTGCTCCCATAGCTACCTCCATCCATGGACAGAAACAGCTACAACACTGGACTTCAAAAGACAAAGCAGAGCATCTCCAGTGTCCTTTCTTCAGCTGCCCTGGTTATCCCTTGCTGGGAGCGGGGCAGAGCCTGCAGGACTGGCTGTCTGCAACAGAGCAAAAGGAAGGGCCAGTGGCCAGTGGCTGGAGACAGGACAGCCCAGCTGCCCAGCAGGTTCCCTTCTGCCACTTCCCTCCTGAGATCCTGAACACCTAATCCCAGTCCAAGTATTTTTGACCACATCTAACCTGATGCACAAGCTCTGATTCACCATTTGCCATAGAAGAGGTTCCTGTGCAGTGCAGGGAGTGTTTCTAAAGGACCCAAGGATTTCACAGAAGGCAAGCAAGGGCATGACTTTACCCCATGCTACAGGCTCTGTGATAAGCACACACATGCTTAGACCATGCTAAAGGGGAGTTCATGGTCTACTCTTCAGTGGGAAGCAAACTCCCTTCAGCTCCTTGGCATCTCTCATGTGCAGAAGCAGGTGGCTGGGCTTGTACCAAGAAGAGGTTGGCATGCATTTACCTGCTCCCCTGCACTGGTTTGTCTGAGCACCCCTTCCCCAGCAGCTCACAGACTGAGCCGACTGCAGGGGCAATGGATGGAAAGTCCAGTCCATGAAGCAGATGTGCTGCCTTGCAAACCCAAAGCTTTACAGTGACATTAAGTCTCTATGTTTAATTGACTGCAGCTGCAGTGGCCCCTTACTTGTCCCTCTACCTGCCTTAGAAGATGCCATCAGGGTGCGAAAAAGGGAGAACCACGTAACTGGAAAGGTTTAAGTGGAAGATGACTCTGCTCCTGCCATCACCACCTCTCTTCTGCTCCACAAAGACCAACAGGTTCCAAGACACAGCCTTCACACAGTCATAGTCCAGTAAGAACAGCCCAGGAGATAAAGTTTGCTGACACCTGGGCTATTCAGGAGAGAAAAAGTCATGATGATGACACAAGGGAGTTGAAAACTGCCTAAGGAGCAAAGGGTCCCCACAGGCAACTCCATAAAGGCGCCTGCCCACAGCAAAAACCATCTAAGACCTACGAGAAGCCCTGGCCAGGACGTGCTAACACTCCAGCATCAGAGGTTAATCCCTGAGCTGTCAGCACTGTACAGAGGTGCTAATCCACGGCCGGGTGCCTGAATCAGCCTGGTAACACCTCCTGCACACGGCTCCTCCTTCACCAAGTTAGTGCTGAGGCTGGGTGAAGTCCAAAGAAGGATGCTTTATCTCTTTAGTTTATAGATTCAACCATTTCCAGTACATGAACAAACAAAAAGCTTATTATTTTCCCCCAGACATTTCTAGGAGCCCAAACTTTATTCTTTATCATCAGCTTATCTGAAGAAAACTCCCGAAAAGCTTTACCACTCCCAGAGAGAAGTCACTATAGTGGGTGTGAGTTTTGCTCCTTTCTAGAAGTGCCATGAGTGCAATCAAAATGCACATCTGAGTTGTACCCCACTACTATACTCCAGGATCATCTGGCCCAAATTATATTATCAAAGCAGAGGATGTTACTACATTCACCCTTTATTGAATCCTGGGAAAAACGCTTTGAGATCAACCCCAAACTATTTTACTAGCTCTGCTCAACCTTGCTGAAAAAGCCCCCAAATTACAAAGTTAATTGGCAGCACATTGTTACCATATGTGGTTTGCAAGAGAAGCACTGAAGTTTATTTAGGCATCAGAACCAAAGGAGAGTGGAATATTACTGCTCTTTATGAGGATTTTGTGTTGGCCTTGATTACTAAGGCATCCCCAGCCTTGATCCTCCTGTGTGCAGCCTGCCCAACACAGCACAGCACACTGCAGCACGGGGGCACCAGTCTGCCTCCAGCCCCATTTCCCAGGAGAAACTCTGGATACTCTGTGTGTTGTGCTTTTGCTTACTAGTCCTCAGCATTTGTTTTCCTTTTCCATGTCCATATGCTTCTTTCTTGAGTAAAGTTTTGTCTCTCATCTCTAAAGCGCAACCCCAAACCCAACCAGCTGTGCAGCTGCCAGGTCACACAGGCTTGTGGAGCAATCCTCCTTGATGCCCCACTTGTCTGGCTGGATCTCTCACAAATCTTCAATGAGAATTGGATTCTTGGCCTACAGGCTCTGATTTCCACTCTTCCCACTTAAACTCTGAGCAAAAAATGGAGCAAATTTCTATCATCAGGGTCTTATGCAGACTCTTTCCTCTTTAATCCGGCAGCAGCAGCTCCTGTTGGAGCCTTTGCACTTACAAAGCTGTAAAATTTGCACTGGAGCAGCAGAATTCACTGAAGTGTGAAGCCCCAGGAGTTCCATGACAGCAGTCCATAGCTGATGTTTCTAACCATGGGCTAGAAACAGTGTGTCTGTTTTTAAAGCCTGACAGAAGGTCGGTGTTGGTGTCCCTGCACAGACCGCCCAGGCTATGGTGACATCTCAGCCCCAACACAGGCACCTGCAGAGCTCCTGTTGCCCCATCTGGAGGAATAAACTGCAATTCACACACTCTAGTAGGGGTCATGGGCAAAGACTGCTTGCCTTAAACAACCATAAACTATTTTTAAATGCTCAAATGGACTTTTGTGAGGTGAAACATCAGGATTCAATTAAGATGCCTTCATTTCCCAATCTGATGTGTGTTAAACAACCTATCAAAACCTCATAAACTTCAGTTCACAGCATTTTCATTTCCGGATTCTCTCCTCTCCTTTCAGTTTAAGTAATAACTTGTGTATTAAAATAACGTGTTTAAAAAGAAAAACTAATTGGAGAAAAATTTAGTATGAAGGTTTTTGTCCTTTATTGGGGCAGTACTCCTGATTTTCTGGAAAACAAATCAAGACCACATTGTTCTAAGGGTAAGTTCTGGAGAATGCAGAGGGGTGAAATAAGTTAATTCCTGGTTGATGGGAATATTTGCAATAAGATACCTTCAGTGCACAGAACAAAAATCCAGAGTTCCCAGAATCCCATGACAGCTTCTGCACACAGCAGTGCATTTTACAAAAGGCCCATTCCATGTGGCTGAACCTGCCTGCACATCTTGCACTTCACATTTTAAGATGGAAATGTCTTATCTCCAGGCACCCACCCATCTGACTTGCACAAAACAAATGTCTCTAATATTCCAGAAGTCTTCATGATATAATTAGGCCATGGAAAATGAGGCACTATTAGTTCTAGTCCAGATCTATGCTGTGACACAGCAAATCTCCTGCACTGATAGCAATGGAAGGACAATGCCAGGGGCAGACCAAGCAGACCTTGTCCAGCAGAAGTGCTTCTTTCTGGGTTTGTCAGCTGTGCTAATGGGGCCAAAAATGTCACGTGTGGTCTCTATCAACAACTATATCACACGTGTACACCAGCAATTTACCCACCCAAGCAATACTCTAATGGTTGATATATTACATAGAGCATATATAAATAGGTTCTGAGGACAGTGTTGCAATGTGAGATAATCCAGAAAACCCAAGTCACCACCTACTCCAGCACTAACACTTCAAAAAGCTGCACTGGGGGTGAGAGATACGGGAATGACCATTAAGGTATTTTGTTAATAAATATGAGCTAAAACTGTGGTTTGCACTGTTTTCTTTTGTGAGCTTTTACACATACAACCTATTGGAATAAGACCAGAATTTCTTACTAAAGGCCTCATAAAGCAAACCTTTACCCTCTTCTACTATAAGCCTGGGATGCAACTTCACAGTGGCTTTCAAGGCACTGCCAAAATGTTGATGATCCCCCCCTGCAAAATCTGTGGATCAGGAAGGTTCTTGCCTGGGTCTGAAGGAGACAGAGAGCTACCACTGTAACAGAGCCAAAGTCCCTCCCTTTCAATGTCCAACAGTGGAGTCCCAAAGGAAAAATAAGAACATTGTAAGCCTGCTGTGCTGCTTGGTGTCACATCCTTCTCTGAGGTTTTGCTTCCTTTGCTTTATACCTACCCCTCTGCCCATCAGGCCGTTGTTGAAAGGCAGTCCGATGAAGCTGAAAGCTGCCTCCTGGATGAAGTAGGGATTCAGGATACGGATCTCATGAGGTTCCCTTGGGACACGGGTTGCCACTGACTTCCAAAAGCCATCAGAGGCACTCTGATAACAACAAGAAAAAAAAAGAAAAAGAAAAAAAAAAGAAAAAAGGAAAAAAAAGGAAACAAGAAAAAAAAAAGATAAAACAACAGATGCAATTAAATACCAAATATAGCAGATTTCTATTATTTTATTAAAAAAATATTAAAATGCACTATGGCAGCAGTTCCCATTGTCTCTGCTCACTGCCACAGGGCAGTAGTATTACATTGTAGGGGACCTGTGCTTCTTGGATAGGTGACAGCAGCATGGACTGATGCACTTGAGCCAGTCTGGATAGCAATTGTGAGGGAGAAAGAGGCCTGGGCTTCAGCATAAACAACCTCCTCCCTGGTGCCACCTTTTCACTGTTATTTGCACTTCAGCTGGTTTGATCCATGGATTAAGCATTCCAGCACATCCTGTGATCACTCCCACCTGCCTCCAAGGAGATATGCACCATTGGATAGCAAATGCTTTAAGAACATTCAAAGAGATAAAAATGACTGTACGGCCCTACTTTCAGTGTGAGCTATATGTTTCCCACTTTATCCTAGATTTGTCCTCCCCTGTTAGGTTTTATGTGAATTAGGCTGTAAGCTTATAGAGGTATAATCTTGTCTTGTGAAGAGTCATGAATGTTCACAGCACAAGGGAAGAAACAACTAAGCATGTCTATTATTTTTACCCAATTCGAGTTTTCATTTTGCAAACATGGAAGAACATTGGCCTTGACATGTGCTGAGCTGCTAGACAGCCTTGCCTGGAGAGGGGCTTGTGCCACTCTGCCATGTGGCTTCCCATCATTGCTCATTGATGGCTTTCCATCACTGCTTCCCATCATTGACACCTTTCCAGGTGTCAGCAGGTACAGCACAGAGTACCCCCAAAATAACCAGAGGATCTGTGTTCACAGGGCTTAGGGAGCAATTGTGTTCCAACGTTTGACTTCTCTTCAGGTTAATTCAGAGCAAGACACAGGGAGGATGGCAGGAATTTTAATCTGCTGACCAGCAGTTTGGGCAGGATAATCTGATTGAACACCTCCTTCTTGAAGCATTGAGCCGTCTTCCCTGAGATCTCCATGATGAGCAACAGAGACAGACACTACACTACATAAAAAGGACACACTCTGGAATTCTTTATATACACCAGTTTTGGGTTGCTTGCAGCTTAGCAGTGACTTTACAGCTGCTCTCGCGGCACTGATGAAAATGTTGATTATCCACTGCAAAATCCTCAGGAGCTTCCCCTGCCCAGTAGTGATCACCCCTGTAATTACAGACTGGAATTCTGCCTCTGCCAATGCTGCATTTCACATGCTCCTTGTGCTGTGCTCAGCTCCTGTGAACTCTCACACCACGTGTTGCTAAACACCTTGCAGAGTGTTTTTTATGGAACAATCCCATGGATATCTTTAGCTGCTGAATTTCATATCCTGACATTGAAACTTTGGCAGATGGCTCATGCTACAAAAGGCATTAACAGAGCAAACCTGAGGACAGTGCACACCATCATCCAAACCAACACTCTAAGGAAGTCAAATCCCATTGCTATCCATGCCCCCTCAAAACTGCCTAAACATAACACATTTTGACAACCAGGGCAAGCATCCCATGGGTTTAAGTTCACATTTCAACAATAGCCAAGTGCCCTTGGGAACCTAAATGGAAAAAATTCTTAATTACTGCTCATATTTTTGCATCATACACTCAAGTTCTTTCATCATAATAGAATTAGAAAGAATGCCTGGTGTCAAAGCAGTCCAACACTTTCCATTATAATAAGACATTTTCAGTCACTGAGTGATCCCAGCATTTAAAAAAAAAACAGAAAAAAAAACCTTTACAAATATTAATGAAGTCCAACATCCATTTGACCAAGGGATTTGAGGGATTTGGTATGCCAGCTGAGTTTTGCCTCCTTGTGAAAATTCATTAAAAATTGGATAAATATTAAACCTTTTTAATTTCCTAAGGGCACAGGTAAAGTAGAGGCCTTTCAGTTCCAGGGAAGGAGACCAAAAAAAAAAAAAAAAGTCACAGATTCCACTTGCATTAAGCATGCTCCAGGTCTCACAGAAATGAAGACGATAAACAAAAATCTTGAACAGCTACTCATTCAGTGAAACCATCTTATCATGGGCTTAAGCAGGCACACCCTGGAAAAATAGTGTGTGACCTTGAAACTAAAATAAATTTATAAGTTCAATTACGATTTCATGTACAACTCTAAATATGGCATTGCCTAAATTTTGTGAACAATTCAAGCCAAAGGTCTGCAAGCTATCTGAAGTGGACAGAAGATGGCTTTTGTTTGGACTTACACTCCATGGGAGATTCTACATAAGTTCTGGGATTTATGTAGGTTTTATATGGCTTTTACATTACACACAAAACATTAAATAGAAAAGGAAAAGAAGAAAAGATATAAACATTTGAGAGTTTTACTCCTTGCTGCTGCTGCAGCTGTTCCGAGAGAAATAATCACACTACCACCACTGTCCATTTTCCCTGCACTGTGTCAACCATGAGGACCACACGTGGGCTCCTCTCAGCTACTTCAATGCCAGTGCAAAATAAATGTGGGTGCCTATCCCTAGCTGGAAATACAACCAGTCTGCTTTGCTCCCTTCTATTTAGCTGTTTCTCCTGTTGTTCTTCATGACTATTTCCCTAAGCACTTCCTTCAGCTATCACACTGCTCTGAAATTGCTCTGGCTTCTCCCTTCTGTCTCATTTCTATTTGCTCTGTGTTCTTCCCTGTAACTTTTCTGGGCAGTTCCTCTGAAATTAGTTTAGAAGGGAGGCTTTCCTTCTGGTGCATTTCCCCACTGTTGTTTCTAAACCAGTTGTAGGGAGGAACACGGACTCTCAGCAGGCAGCTCTCTCACTTCCACCTATACAGCAGGCAAAGCCCCGTGTAGTGCTAAAGAGCCAAAAACTGTTTTCCTGGCTTGTAATTACCGACATCCTCAGCGTTGTGGTTTGGCTCTCCAAGCCCCGTGGCTCTGAGCTCCATGTCGAGCGCTGTGGTTTTGCTCTGCAGCTTGTCGCTGGCACGCTTCGAAGCGCAGCACCAGCCCCGGGGGGCTGCTCCGCTCCCTGACGCAGCCCCCGGCAGCAGCGAGCGCAGCCCCTTCCAGGGCTCCGCGCTACCGCCGCTGCCGCGCCCGGGCTGGATGCTCAGCCTGATTGGACCCAGATGTTCAGAGAGGTTTCCAAAGCAATTACTTCCCGTCGGGGAACGCTGTCCCTTTTATTTTGGCTGTGAGGAGACCCGAGGAGCAGCAGGCTCTAGGAGGGAGGGCACACTTTTCCTGCCAGATTCGGGAGCTCCGAATCGCAGTTGGAGGTTGGGGGCATCCTCTGTTCTCCACTGCAATGGCTAAACCTGCAGTGCTTAAGGGTGGGCTTGTCACAATGAAACAACTCCCTTCCTGATCAGCACAATGATAAACAGTCAGAAAATGAGTCTGAAAACTGCTTAGACAATGTTCCCACAGTGCCTCATCCCCTCCTTGTACCGCGGTGGAAACCAGAGGGTCCAGGCTGGAAATTATGTATCCTTGTGGTCAGCTCCCACCGTTATTACTGTTGGTATTATTATGCACCTGGAGCCCCAGACACAGATCAGTATTCACAATGCCAAAGGCTGCCAAAAGAAGCTTATACTACATAAGTGTAAAGAAACCAGCATCACAGGGAGAGAGGCAGACAGGAGAACATGACTGAAGAACAAGACTATGAGGGCCACAGCATTTTTCAGCAATCTTGGAGTGTTTTCAAAATTGTACATTGCAAAGGACATCACTAATGGCTTTAGAGGAAACTATTTTAAAAGTACAAAAGAATTTAGATGGGCTGGGGCTTTCAAACCAGTTTTTTGTACAGTTCTTATCCAGCAAGAGAGGCAGAAAGAGACACCACTTCTAGAGACATCACTCCAGGAGTAAACTGGTACAGACATGACAGACCAGAGATAGCAGATTAGGAGGAAGAGATAAAAAATGGCAGGGCTCACCAAATAGCTCCAGGGACAAGACAATCCAGCTGCAATCCTTCATTCTGTCCATTTGCAGAGTACTGAAGGCTAATAGGCACAGCCGGTTGTAAACTATTTTTTGTCTCCATTCAGTTTTCCATCTCCTCAGATTTACCAAGGCAAATCACAACTAAAATAAAATCACGCTACAGGCAAATCATGCTAAAATAAAATACGGAAACTCAGAGCCTTAGTCAAGAAGCACACCTCAGTGGAAAATACAAATCACTAGAAGCAGGCTGAGTCTCCCAGGATAACATTTCTAATACACTGAGCAAAACGAGAGGTAATGCCATTGCATCCTGATGATGCCTCTTTTGTACCTCTGTGATACTACTAGATTTAGGAATACAGGCAGCACAGCTCATTGGGATTTCTAGCTCTGATGGGAAGGAGACAGGAAGATTGCAAAGGTCAACTGCCTCCAAATCTGGGTACCCAATGCTTTGCTGCAGAGCAACCAAATGAAGAGACTGGAGAGGAAGCCTGTGGTAAATGGGGATTATTGCTCTTTTGAACTCTGCTAACACCAGAAATGGAGAGGAAGGAGGACATGAGGCAAAAAAAAAAGTCAAGGGATGATGCACCAGTCACAAGACCTCACCGTGCCTGTGAGCACATGGTTAACTGGAATCTCTGCCCCCACCAAGCCTGGAATGTGGTTTATTCTCTACCCGTCATCCACAAGCTCTCACTGTCACACAAACAAGGTACAGCAAAACCACTGCAATCCATCTGCAGAGGCTTTTGAAAGGTTTCTGCTCAGGCATAACTGGATTAAATGTGAAAGGTGTGTTTCCACTAGAAAATAACCATCTTATCAGCCAATGCTGCATTTCTCAGCGGTCAAGTAGACACAGAGGCCTGGAAAATGCTCTTCTACAAGTGGTAATATAAACGAAGTTGCATCATTTGCACTGATTATCAAAGCAACAAGGAATTTTTAGCAACAAGAACAGAGGTGCTGAGAGCCTGCAGTCCAGGCTGATGGTCAACTGCCAGGCCCACTAGCCCACACTTCAGGCATATTTACCCAACTTTCTCAAAGCTATGGAGAACCCCTCACCATGCTCTGCACGTGGTTCTGATGGCTAGCATTCACTGTGAATGATCCTATCTCCAGTTTCTAGAGCCTAGAAATGCTCTAGAGACTAGTTCCACTCTTATCTGCCCCACTGGAAAGCTCTTACTCTGCCTGAAGCAGGAGCATTGCTCAAGCCTTTCCCTCATCTTCTCTTTGCTCTGCTGTCAAAAGAGATGAAGCTCCTGGACTACCCAACAACACAGTACTTCTAATTTTTTACCAGTTTTGTTTCTTCTCCCCAGGCATCCTCCCACTGACCAAGTCTAAAATCAACCAGCTGTAATTTCCCAGGCCATTCCCCTGTAAGTGTGCCCCACCTGCCAACTGCCTCACGGCACCTAAAAGAATTCCTGACAGGTTATAAAGCCCACAAATTTAGTTTTTACTAATGTTTCTCAGGGTGAGACACAAATGTATTTTATACCTAGCAAAAAAGGGCAGCAAAGCATGATGGATAAAAAAGCACCTCAAAACTTGCACAACCAGAGCTTTTTTTTCCTTTTTAAAGCAAAAATATTTTCTTCTTTGTTGACAGAGCTGAGCTAATCATTCACTACATTGGCTAGAGAGAAGTTTCTTGAGGCTTGATAACCAGGTGGAAAACCACAAAAGAAAGGAAACTTAATTCCAAGCAGCAGTTGCAAACCTTAAACATAGTGCCAGACCTGTAACCCACACAGCACCCTGGAAGCTGTCCCATCCACAGAGACTGGCTCAGAAAGCAGCAGCTTCAGTGGGGAGAAAGAAAATCCACCTGGGACACGAGGGTGGCACTGGTGTGTCACACACCAGTTTGCTGTAACTCAGAAATGTGCTCCTTTCCAGGGATGTCATATGTTTACCTGCAAACATATATTGTGAATAAGCAGATAGGCATATTCAAATAGGCCTACTGAATTTCCAGCTTCATTTGACCTACATAACTGAGTGTTACAGCTAACCCAAATACAGACACGTGGCCCTCCTGTGTGGCTGGTCTAATACCAGCTGCTGTCTTCTGATTCACAGGATTAAACAGCACAAGGCCAAGAGCAGCTCTAAGGAGTCAGGAGAGCAAAGCTATTTTTATGACATGTTGTAAATGAAAAGGAATTCCTCTTTCAAAAGAAAAAGTATTGTCATGGTTTTATCCATGTAACCGAGAGCAAGATGTGGTTCACAGTTGTAAGGTAACAAAAAAGAGATTGTCCCGTGAAGAAAACAGAACTTGGAACACATCAGAGGAACTGCAGAAAAACACTGAAGATTTTTCTGATGAATGCTGTTTCACAAGCTGAAGCATCAATGACGGCTCACATACGGTGTGTCAGTAGATGTGTCTTCTATGTGCAAACAGGGTGATGGATAGACTGTACTACAGACTCTCTTGTTCAAAATGTAAGCTGGATTTTGAGCCAAAATTTGAAGAAATATTCCTGTTCTGAAGTGTCTTAGGAAGGATGGAAGTTTTTAGTGAAAGGAATGGATTTAGATAATTTATGTTTGCTTTGTGGTTTTCTGTCTGTGAATAATAATCCTTCAATGAAAAAATGTCTAACGTAGTAGAGTTTCAGAAAAATCCTAAAGAAGAACAGGCCCTATATCATCACTATATACAGTGTATTTTATTCCCATAGGGGACCATCTCCTTTACTTCATTATTATTTTTATGACATTGTTTATGAAATGTTAATACTCATGTAACACCTATTAAAAGGATACCAGGGCTGAAAGGGTGGGATCCACACATCAGTAGTTGCTGAAGTAGGACTGTCTTGCAATTTCAGCTGAGGACTGCTGTTGTGAACACTAACTTTCCAATCTTCCCACAAGATTTTTCTTATATCACCACGTATCTAAGTGTCATACAAACCATACTTTCACACTTAGAGCATCTCTGCAATACTTTGTGTGTGTAACATCTCCTCAAGAGGAACCCTCAGTGTCTGTAACTGGCAGACCATTCTTCCTCCTCACATTTCCTCTCTGCTATCCACATGTTCTACAGCTCCTACAACTACTCATACAAGGCTGAATGACTTGCATTACAGAAATTAGTCCAAATATCAGTCTTCCCTCTCTACTAGATAGACAGCTGTGTTCTAAGGAAGCCAGGATATAATTATGTAATTAAGGATAACATCTGCACAGGAGAGCTGAATTAACATTGAAAATGCAATGTTATTTTTTTGCTTTTTATAACTTTTGGCAGCTTTATTTCCATAATCATAGACCACTTTAAATAGTCTTAAAGTGCCAGTGTTTTAGGAGTTTCCTGCCAGTTATAAACCCTTCCTTTCTCTGCTATCCCCAGTACCCATCACTCTTTGACCTCCAATACTCCTGCTCTTGCCATGCCTCAGACCAGGCTACGGCTCCTTCCCACTGCTTGAGAGTCCAGGAGATATTCCCCGCTCCCTGGTCTGCTGTCCTGGCCCCAAACTCTTTGTGGAGACTTAACTGATGAGAAAAACCTACTTGGTTCTTACATCCCTGAAGATGTTGTATCCCAACTAACTGTGTGGGAGGACACCTGACAGGCAGGACAGGGGAGCCACAGTAGGACTGACTGTGCCTCGCACTGTGGCATCTAAGAACATCATGACCAAGCCCTGGGATTTCACAGAACAGCAGGAGCCCCACCAGCCTGAAGAATTGGACAATCTCAGCAAAATAGGGTGGGAGAATTTTTTTTAAAAAACAAGGATCCAACTGTGCATTTTCGGTAGCCTCATCCTGAGACAGCTGAGTTATTTCAGCTGAACTTTCCAGCTGAGCCAAACATGTGGCACGGAAAACATCAGCTCAAAGATGCTGGTGTAATAAAACAATAAAGCACTTTCCCCATTGCTTAGAACAGAAAACATGAGGTGATCCCAACTATGATCCCAACTACAAGCTCAGCTACCTGCTTCACTTACAACCATATGCCTGCTCAGAAGAAAAAAAAAAAAAGAAAAAAAAATTTAAAAGCTGTCTTTGCAGGCTTGGGTGACAAAGCACAAGGGCATCCCAGGGCATCTGAGGACACCCATCAGCAAAGTCTTTTTTGGGGAGCTGAACTGGTTCATGAGTTTGAATACAAACAGCAACTTATTAAACAACACATATTTAGACTAAATTCTTGGCACATTGCAACAAAAAAAGGATCACCACAGGAAGAATTATGGCCTAAAAAACCTCATCGCTTTCTGAAGTTATCTCAAAGTGAGACTCCAGGGAAATTTTTACATTGTTTTTACAGCAAGAGTACGCATAAAATCTGTCTTCTCCTAATTTGGCATCTTTGCTGAAATGAGAAGCCAAATCATTTGTATGTTCACTGAGTATTCATATAGAATATATACAAATTATTCAGCATCCTCTAAGAGGAGAAGGCAAAAAGGTCAAAATAACAAGAAACTGGGAAGATGCCAGGAAGCTCCTGCCCTACTTTGTTTTCTAGACATGCATTAATAATTGGTGTTTTACAGAAGAAGATTTTTTAAGTAAGATTATTTAATATTCTTAAAAGATTAGAATTTAAATAAACTGTAATCCAAACTGAACATTTAAAGAGCTTTTTTCCAAATAGTCAAAGGGCTGATTGCCTGGGCCAGGCTCTGAGTTTTCTGTACTTGTCAGTTGTGGGCAAAGTTCATTTAATCAAAAATGACCAGAATACAAGTGTGGTCCAAATGACAAAACTTCCAAGTAGACCTATGAAGCAAGCTATTGTGCACCCAACAGCTTGGCCATTTTCCTCCAATTTTATGCCTCTGACTAAATAAATAAATATAAGTTAAGACACTAACCGTTTTACAAATCTGTCTTAATTAAGCAGAGAAGAAACACCCTCAGACATACGCCACAAAATCACAACTGCAAGAACAGAAATACTACAAAAGCCAGTCAGGTCTTTCCCGAATCCCTCTTGCTCACTGCCTTCATATGGCTTGGTCTATTTTCAGTTCTGTTGTCAGGACAAGTGTTTGCATTAAATAGCAGTGAGTGTTGAGGCAGGGGTGCTGCTCAGCCAGGAGGGGAAGCAGGTCAGGGACTCGCACACAGGAGCATCCTTCTCTCTTGGAGCAAGAAGCTGCCATTCCTCTTGGGTAGAACCAGAAGCACCACACACAGCTGGAGCACCAGGGGAGAGATAAATTTAGGAAGATAAAAGCACATGGGGAGTCTAGTTACCTCAGTGTTTATTATAGCAGACTGAAGATATAGGTCAACCCCCTGTCCTGGAACCCTCGGTGCTTCGAGGCAGAGAGAATGTTACAAATTGCTCAGACAGCTCTAACTATGCAAGTAATCCATGGAGCCTGCCAAGGAACACATGTGTTTCAGGCATAAATCGTCCAATCTATTCCTTTCTGAATTAACATCTGTCATCATGACACCATTCAAAATGACTGAGGACTGGATCATATTAACAACCACACATCTTGGATAAATATTTACTGTTCAGACTTTCTCCCCCCCCTCACTTTAAATAAAAAATGCAGATAGCAAAATTCCTGGAGCTGTAAAAGGGGAGTCTCTTTTCAGCCACTGACAGAAAGCATGTGATTTTATTTACAAATAAAATTTCCCCTCCTCTGTGAGTCTTCATACCTCACACCAGTGAACTTATAGCATCCTGTGGTGTTGCAACGCTTTCCAAAGAACTCTTCTGGGGAATTTTGTTATGCTGGAGGTTGCTCACCTCAGAGACTCCACAAAACCTTCTCCCTCTGGATGAAGAAACTGATCTGGCTAATTGTGCCCCAAGAAGAGAAAAATTTGCTGTGACCTTTGCAGACAACTGCATAAAGCAAACAACTTACTTCCATGACAAGCTGTCAGGTGTATTACCGGCTTGCTACCCTGCTCCTCATAGTCAACAAATGGGTCACAGAGAGTGAGGACAGAGGGTCCCAGAGTCACAGAACAGGAGGGAGGGAAGGCAACACGAGAGTGCAGCCCTGTCCTGCACACTCCCAGGACACAGAATTTTCCCAGATACTGGATTAAATCTGCATTTCAGAAAAAGATGTCAGCAGTCAGTGCTCACCTCTGCAAGTATATCATCTGAGAATTTTAAGGACAGATTTTTAGGAAATTATGTCAGTTCAGGCTGATTTTATCTAGTTGAGCTTCTAGCCACCATATTCTGCTTTTTTTTCTCAGCATGGCTTGAGAGGCTGAGAGAAATCCTGCTGACATATTTCTGGACATCCTGCATAGCAGAGAGCAGTGCTCCTCCATCAGCAACTTCTCCTTCCAGTCCTTTACTCTCACACTGTTTGAGTGGAACTTGACCAAGATGTCCAGTCCTGATTTCAAGACATCAAGAGTAATTCCATCAAGCCTGTAGGGCAGATGAAGCAAAAATACTTATACTGATATAAATGTGCTGCCTTTTTTGGTTGTTTGCCTAGCTTCAGATACACTTCTTCCTACTAAATTAAAAAGTCTTGTGAGAAAAAACATTCCCTCTGGGTAGAGAGAGAGACTACAAGTAAATCCCCCCAAAATCTCATGCATACGCTAAATAAATTGAACTCAAACCTCTCAGACTAAGGGAGGCTTTGCAGACTTCAAATGATTCCTGTAGTTCTTTACTGAAGTGTTAACACAGAACATCTTTATTCTACTAACAGTTGCACAAATAGCTGATACCCTCTGGGTGATGTCTCAGTTTCACTATTGGCCACGTCCTGGGACTTCTTCCATGTGCTGGATTCACGGTGTGGAGGAACACCTGCTGCACACGTGGACCATGCAACACCCTCAGCAGGCATGGGCTGCACTGGTGGTAAAACCACGTATGGCTACATGGGAGAGACACACACCTTGCTGCTGGAGAGCCCAGGTGGAGGTGAGACCATGCAAGCAGTGGGAAAGTTGGGGGAAAGGGGAGCAGGACACAAATCCACAGGCAATCAGGCAATTTTTTTGGCTCAGCTGTTTATGGAATTGTGTGTTTCATTAAGATCAGCACCAGATTTGGAATTAGGGTCTTTACATTGGCTCAGATATTCCAGTCAAAGTGGGCAATCTGAGTTTACATGCACTAGGACCTTGAAACGCACCTACCAGGATTTGCATAATACTGGTGGCTGAATATTGCCAGAGCCTCCCAAAGAGGGTGAGTGCAACATGAGCACCCTCCTGGTGCTTTGTCAAGACACCTGCACTAGCTCTTCAGCTGGCCCTCACACTGACTTTCTGAGATGTGGAAAAACTGCAACTCTAAATTACCCATCATTATTGACTTTGGTTGAGAAGGAAGGAGTGGTCAAATATCTAGGTGAGAGCAGGAACTGTCAGCTGGATGGCAGCAGACATCACAAGAGATTAGATGGTGACAATTTTAGGAAGAAATTGTCTCAGGATAAAGCAGGATGGGGAGGAAATCCCAGAAAGGATGTCCTGCTAGGGCAATGATACAGCCTTCTCAGGGAGTAAATCCTGTTTGGGTCTCTTCGTTTAAGAACGATGTACAGGAATAGAAACTAAAGAAATAAAAATCTGACTGGAGCTCTCTGGTTTTCACGTTACAGCTGGGATTACTGAGCCAGAAATTAAGATGATGCTGTCTTGGCAGATGTGGGATAAAGGTTCTTTAAGGACTGCTGATGCCTAGCATGGCTAAATGCTTCTCCTCCATTAATAAAAGTGTAGGGCAAGGATGACTGATGATATGTAACAGCAAGCAAAGCAAGGGACAAAAAAAAAAAGGACAAAACAATGAATGTTGTGGGAAAGACTAGAAGGGCAGACACACCAACAATTTTTATTTTAATTTTAAAGAGAAACTGTCTAAAAATTGTGTAATCAATGATGTCATTCCTACAAGTATAGATACTTTGCAAACTTTTGATATCTGGAATTTTTTATCCAGGAAATAGTCTGGTTATGGCTATTTTTTATTTTCTTCATCTGCCCCATCAGCTTAGGTGAACGTGGTTACAGACTTGTGGATATTAATGGCTACCCAGTCCAGGTGGACAAGTTTTATTGTCCAGGACACACCCACCTGGCAATATTGAATGCTATGAAGGCACATTGCAAAGGCACCAGAGCAGCCCCTGCCACCAGCTGATGCTTGACAGTGCACTTACAGACACTCTGTGCATGCCTGGGTGGGAGCAGCTCTCAGTTATGTAGTGACCTGCCTAATCTCATTAGGCTGTTGCATGCAGGTATGTATGAAGGGCAAGCTCCAGCCTGCACTTTCCATACCAACAACCTTCCTTTGGGAATCTGGCCAGGAAGTCTCCCCCAAGGCCCATGTTGCAAACTGGGTCATTTGCTTGCTGAGGTTCCTGTATGGTCCTCACCACAGTGACACCTGAATGCCTGTTAAAAATCACAAAATACACAACCAAGCTTTTCTCCCTCTTTTGGTCAACAGGGACAACATTTTATACAGCATATCTACAGATCTTCCAGCCTCTCTTCTAACCATGACTGGAAAAAGCTGGCTCACCTTCTCTCATAGAGCACCAGTATTCATACTTCTCCTTACATCTTCTGCAAATTGCTCTGATCTCCTAAGCCAGTCTCCTAATCCAGGAAGGATTTTTTTTCCCATATGCAAGTCTTCCACGGTTCCCTTGGGCCATTCCCACCAATGCCCTGTGAGGTGAAACAGCTCCTGATCATGGCAGCATAACCCCCCAGGCAGTATGGACTAGCCTTCTACACAGCCAGGGAGACCAAAACTTAAAAATCCCAAACAATGATGTCAAAACAATCATCCCAGAAAGACAAGCTAATTTCCAGCTACTCTCTGGCAAAGGAATATGGAATATTCTCCACAGAATGCATCACACAGACTCTCCCACCTCATCTTCTCAGTCAGAGACTTGGTAGGAGCCAGAAAAGTCTGCCTCATGTTTTCACTTTCTTACAAAGCATTTCCTGTGCTTCAACATTTAGTCATGGTTCAGCTGCCCTGACTGAGGCACTGGACCATCCTGATGATGTGGTAAGGTATTCCCTGCTAATTCCTCCTAGAATCCCCTCACACTCTGTGAGTGGAAATGGTTTTTAAACCATGTGCTAGGACCCCAGGACAACCACCACTGAAAAGGCTTTCTTACCTCTTACCCACTGCAAGCCTCATCATGTCCCTTGAGCAGGCTGGCTGCCTTACTCACCAGCCATGCCTTCCCATATTATACTTCTGAAGGGATTAGTTATAAATAGGTATTTAGGTGAAAACTCAAATTTGTGAAAGAAATGAAACAACCCTTAAGCTGATTTCTCAATTCAAAAGCTTTTCTCATTTATGATGAAGCTGAAAGTCCAGCTTCTGTTCCCTTTCAGCTGAGTCCAAGGAGAGAAGAAGCACACAAGGCAATGCCCACCCAGGCACATCTCTAAGCAGATGGGCTGAAGCTGTGTTTCAGCACAGGATGAGGATCCACAAGTCTGTAACCAAGATTTGCATTCATAATGCATTAAGAAAACTGGTAGTGGATTTGCAGCTCCACCAAACCAGAATGCTGTCCTAAGAATCATCCTATGCGTCCTTCTCACAGTCCTTTAAAACCTGAAAAGATCCACGTACACAAGACATTTAAAGCAACAAGCCCCTTGGAGGAGAAAAGGGAAAGAAAATATTTGCAATTCAGATGTAAACTCTGGAGTGAACCTGCCAGTAGCACTGGCCACTCCATTTGTCACCAAAGGCAAGAGACAGCATTGGAAAAAGCAGATTCTCCCTCCCTAGTGCAGACCCAGAGAAACCACCTGCTCAAGTGCTGGTCTCAAGCTCCAAACAAGCTGAAAATACACACATGTGAATGAAGCTTTACTTGGGATTGGACAGCAGCAACAGATTCACAGCCTCACTGTTTTCCTGAAGACGACAGGAGGAGCATGATGGCTCCTCGGGTTTGTTTTAGGGATGTAAACAAGCCCACAGGTGAGGCTATTTCATAATCTGAGGAACCCACAGTGAACTACAGGGCTGTGACATTCACAGGCTGCCCTAGCAAACATGCAGCATGGCAAGGCCATTAACTAATGGAAGAAGTGGAGCTCTAAACAAAAGCTCAGCAGACAGCACAAGCGCTGGCAGCAGTCCGGCCTTGGCTCCAGCACAGCAACACTCACTGATTGCGCCAGGAAGGTATCATAACACACATTTTACCAGGACTAGGAGTAAGCTGTTGGGTTAATACAATAATCAAGTTCCCAAATAAAAACTTAAATGAAACCTTCCCTGCTGCAACACCTACAAGGTCTCTGCAAGCAGCAGTGACGTGCTGTGACACAGGAGCAGGGGTTGTGTCGTGCCCACTGCTGGAGAATGACGGCTGTTGGGCACTGCTGCTGTGTGCAGGGTGTCAGAGACATGTCCCTGCAAGGGACAGACACCCCAGCCTGGCCTCGCTCACAGGCAGGTGCTCACTTGCTCCTATGACTTTCACTATCAAAGAGAACTTCTGGGTGCCATGGGCATTTTCTGCACAAGAAACTCCTCCTGGCAAAGGCTGCAGAGATTCCCACTGGAATCATCCACAGGCTCATTACTACATGAGCAGGAAGCTTGTGAGCTGCCAATTTCTCGTGGCACCTTTGCCCTCACTTGGCTGCTTTGCTGTCATGTGCCAGATGTTCAGGGATGTGAGCCCTAGCAAGCAAGAAAGCTCCCTCTAATTCACTAATGACAGGCAAGAAACCACCCTGGAATTGGCCCCAGTACCAGGCTGAGATGGCTGCTTTGCATATCTGGAGCTTGTAAATTCTTGTTTGTTTCAGGAATCATCTCCTCTCCATGCAATAGAGAAACTTTCAGCTGTTGACCCTTATTTTAAGAAGAGCAATATATGATCAAACCTCCCTCCCCCTGCAATTCCTTTGGTACTTTGTGTATTCAGAAAGAGTTTTTGTCACTGAGAGACCCAGGCAGACACAGGAGGCTACAAGCAGTGGGAAGCAGTGGAGTGGATCACAATGTATATAGATTATGTCTCTTGGCAAAAATTACAGTCCAGGATGAAGTGTAACTGTTCTGAGTGACTGTCCGTGAGTAAACCCCCTCTGGGGATGCACTGGCAGCAGTTGTTTCATCAGCAAAGGGGTGCCTGGAAGTGTCACAGGCTCTTGCAGCAATGATTCCAAGTCAGCACTGCCAGAGCAGTCACCACAGACGCACGAACAGCTCACATCTGTGACCCTTCTGCAACAGCCATGAGTTCATGCAACTGCAGGCTGTGGGACTCCAACCCTCTCCCTTTCCATTTGTACACAGACTTATTAGCTCAGCATGGTGCAATACTCTCCTCTGCTAACCTTGTCACCTTCCTCCATCCCATACTCCTTTTAAGTGGCAACCACTGCAATGATTTTCTCCTTTAGTTTATCCTAATGCTTGTCAAATGACTGAAATCTGGTTACCAGCGTTTTAATTGTTCAGATTCACTCACTCTTCCCCTTCTTAGAGGCAGGTCTACATTCTCTGGTGACACACTACTGCAATAGTATTGCAGTAATACTTCCTACAAGACTACAGTCTGGAGTGCCAGCTCAGCCAGAACTCTGTGAAGGAGACTACCTTTGTTTTGCTGCTGACAGTAAATATTTAGCCAAACCTGTCCTTTTTCTAGATTAATTTTTTCTCTCAAGTTTTTACCTGCTTCCAGGTGTTTCAGGTTTAGTGTGAAATAAAAAGCAGTTGAGATTTTATTTTTCCTTAGGTCATATTCCACTGCTCCTGTTTCTGGATACAGTGTCTCCCAGGGCACTAAGGCATCACACAGCTCTCTGGGAGGCTGTTGCACCAGACTGTATGTAATATATCAAATCCCCTGCCCCACTGTTCTGCTGCTGCTTCTGCATCTCACTGATTCTTTTCCCTTATAACATCTCCTGAAAATCCTCCTCTCTACAAAGCACTTATCCCTTCCTCAGTATGCAAGAGCTGCCAAAAGACTAACACAACACTGAGCAAATCCCTCTCAGCTGCAGAGAGAATAAGCTTATCTGACCACTGACCCAGCAATAAATAGCCACTCGCCTTTTATTTACTCTTTCTCAGATTAACTGCCTTTGATTTCACTTACTCAAGAGACGACTAAGCAAGGATCCCAGTACCTGGCCCGGAATCTCTGGTCCAGCAGGTCCAAGCTGCTCCAGGTGTCTGAAGGAATTCAGAAGGTCTCATTACCCACCTGTGACTGTACCACAGACACTTGCAGTTGCCATCAACAGTCACAGACAAAGGAAACATCAGAGGGCAGAGATCAGCCCTTTTCTTATAAGGAATGTGTCGACTTCCACAGCAGTTGTGTTCTTTAGCAGGATGCTTCCATTTTCCTTTTCTCCATCCTGAGGTCAGACTTCTGGCTGTAACCACTGGTTTGCAACAGGGATAAAGTCTTGCAGAGGGACATGTCAGATAAGGAATAAGAAGCTGTGGCATACAGAGCTCTCAGGTCGTGCCTCTAGACAAATCCAGGAAAGGAAGAAATTCCCCTTTCTCTGGAAAACCAGCTGAGAGAGAAACAAACTCCTGGACAGAGAGCACTGGGCAGGCATTTGTCATTTTGAACTTACCACACACGGATGAAAATACTAACACTCACTACCAGAACAAACAGACACCTATGTGCTATTCCCTTAGCACTGCTGGCTCTCCACTGGGTCATTGCTATCTAAGAGACAGCACTTTCTGCATTGGTTTCCTCTAGAAAAAGCAGCTGTGTGAGGCACCTGCTTGCAGCTAAAGCCAGTGACAGCAAGATCTCAGCCTCAAATAGAGAGAAATAAGACTAGAGAGCACAAGACAGATGTTTTCCAGTCATCTGGGCTGCATCCTAAAGTACTCCATGAACTGGCTCAGCAGCTTCTAGAACTAGCATTGATTCCCTTTGGGAGCTTGTGTAGAAGAGGTAGGGGGGTGAAAGGATTGAAAAAATGGACAAAACTAGTGCCTAGCCTTAATAAGACAAGAAAAGGAAGAGAGCTGAATTATTATTTCAATTCCCAGAATAGCAGGATTAATTATTTGTAAGCACCTGAAAAAAAATAACAGACTGAGTAGCAACCCAGGTGGATTTGTCAAGAGCAAATTATTTAAAAAAAAAAAAAAATTATACAGATGAAAAATTATCATTGGGGAGAAGCAAGACATGAACTGGAATTCAGTAATGCTTCTGACAGATCACGTCTACAAACATACAAAAAATGTTATTGATGATATGACTGTGATACAAGTTCAAAAGTGGCCAAAAAGCTATCCAGGAGTTCTCAGTGGGCTCACTCTAGAAATGGAAGGATGTTGATACTTTGGGGTTTGCCTAGGAACCATCATTGTTGAGTGTTTTCATTATCAACCTGGATGATGCAGTAAAAAGTATGTTTATTGAATTGCAGAGGACATGAATCTGGAAAGAATGACAGGTATGCTGGGAAGCTCTGTCAAAGGAACTGGAATTCTGGAAGAAAGGATCAGTAGGATCAAGTGCACAGTGCTGCTCTTTGGAGCGAGAAACCAACGGCACAAGCAGAGTGTGGAGCAGGGGAAGAGGCTGATCTCCCATTCTTCCCAAAACCTGGAATCTCCAGGAACCTGATGATCACCTTCAGCCACTATGGAAAAGGCCATTGAAACACTGGATATATAAAGAATGAGAACTGTGAGGTTAATGAATTATCCATTTGCTCTTCTTTTTTGCTGTAGTCTGTACATTTTTGGGCACTGCTCTTTGAGAAAAAGATGAATTAACTACAAGCATTCAAAAGAGCAACAGGAATTAAGAGATCTGGAAAACATCACCTAAAAGAGCTGAAAAAACCCCAGAGTGTTTATTCTGAAGAACTGAAGGATAAGGAGCCAATCACAAGAACACTGAAGTAATGCACAAAGCTCAAATTCTTTCTGCTCTCTGCCAAGCTGGGCACTGATGCACTCAATTAAGAGAACAGCAATCACTCTCCCCAATATAGCAAGTTTTGACAGACTATTTGCTGCATCTTTCCAAGAGCAGGGGATACCACACAAGAATCTAGTGATGATGACTTGACTGCAAGCATCAGATGGAAATTCAATTTGTTTTGAAGTAAATCAACCCATCCTTTGAACTTCAAGCTAAACACTAGGAGTTCCTGCAACTGCATTCAGGTTGCAGGGCACTGACACTGCCAGGGCTTTCCCTTTCTCTGAATGAGGAACAAGAGCCTGACATAAAGCAAAGAAAATTACTTTTGACTCAATTATTCATGTTACGAAAGCCCACTTGTACTTGCCCAGAGGCTGACAGGTAACTTCATCTGTCTCGTAGCAAGAAAATAATTGCAAGTTGGTACCAGTGTTAGACAAGAGCAAAGTATGAGCCCTTAAGGCCCTCTCTGTAACAACCATATACAATTATATTCCCAGACTGTTTCATTCTGTATGTGGTGAGCTCCCAACCTCCTCTCCCTGTCTCTAAACACACGGTACAATAGGCCATCCCCTGAATGCTAATCCATTTATCTTGTTATTTGCAGAAAAATCATTAAGCAACATTTGAGAACAGATATATAACATCTGTAAAACATGAGCTATACCCACTATTTATTCGGGATTTCCTGACATGGACAAACAATCCACTGAATGAGAAGTCATTGATCACAACCTGATTCCATTCTGGGTAGGTAAATTACAGAGAGCAACCCTGACTATTCACAGGTCCATGGTGCTTCAGAAGGGCACTCATGCAAATGAGAGGGTAAAATATTTACATGGGGAAAGCAACATATTCACCACTTCAGTGTTTTAAAATGAGACTTGATACTGTTCTGGATGACACTTTAACCACACACAAATCATGAGTCACAGTAACTGAGCAAAATATAATGGCTTGGGCTATTCTGGAGGTCACATTTAGTCTGATTGTAGATTTTTCAACAAGCTGTGCTGCGGGGCTGCTGCTGTCTCCTCTTCCTCTCCTGTGACATCACATCCTTGTCCCCAAACTCCCATTTCTTCCCTTTCCCATTGCTCTTTTCCTTCCTCTGCTCTTATATCCTAAGAGTCCATAAAATCCATGCAAAAGCTGGTCCTTTAAAATATTCTTGAAGGTAACTAAAAATTAATTTAATTGTTCATAGTACACACTAACAATCTTGAATAGCAAGCCTCATCTGTGATGCAACACAGATTCCAGAGATATGTCTTTGTAAAACATATTTAATTAAAGCTGAAGTCCGTGTAGGTAAAGGAAGTCTTCACTTAAATGCAGCAGGAGACACAGTGGAACTCTCATCAGACCAAAATGTAGCAAATTTGATGGTGATATAATGTTTGCCCACCATTATTAATTAGGTGACCTTCACAATGTCAGCTGACAGTGTTCTTACCACTTTCTCCTTGTAAACAATGTATTTCAGCCACTTGAAATCCTGCCATTTGAATCCTGCCAGAACAAACAGGGAATCCTTCTCGTACTGCTCCATTTTCTGGATTGCACCTTCAGGATATGTGATCCGGAGTGTTGTCTTGCCACCCACATCTTTTTCAAAGCCCTTCACTGGAGCTGAGTTCAGCCTGCAGAGCAACCAGAGAAGACACTGTCACAGATTCCCACTTACACTGAGAGTCCCACTCACACTGCTGTGTGTTGATGACACTGCTGGGCAAGAGCTCCCTGTAGCAGCTGCTACAGTAGCAAATGTTAACTCTTGCAGTTCTTCATCACAAACACTTATGGAGGTTTGCACCAAGTGACAACAGCTTAATGAGAAGTTACTTAAATTCTGTCATTTAATATAATGCAAACCATTTCTGCATATCAACTCCTGTGATTTAAATAGGGTTGGAGGCTTTGGAAAAGGAAAGTGAAAAATTTGTCCTTGCAAGTTTAGAGTAACAAACTGTTAATATTTTAACAGCCCATTCTTCCTGTGATGTGTTACTTGGGTTCTGCAAGACTGTGCTGAAAGAGACGATGCAGCTCCACATCAGTTTAAACAAACTGGAACTTGTCTCATGCTCCAACCCCAGTTCAGAGTTTACAACAGTCATTTTGCCTGCAGTGAGGCCACTTAGGGAAATAAGCCAACTCATAATTCTCAAAAAAAATCCCACAGGAACAATCTGCACCTGATTTAAATCCCCAAAGTGGCCCATCTGGAGGGTGAGTTGCCTTGCAATGACAGCACAAAGGAGGAGGTTGAGCTGGGACAAGGCTCAGCACCACTGTAGTTTCACTGACTTCAAGGAGTTTTTGCAGTGGAAGTGCATCCCACTCTGAAAACACTCAAGCAGTCACACAGCTTTGCTCTTGGGGACAATGATTTCTAAGGAGATGCTATGTATTTAGCTTTGCTTTTGTTAAAATATTTCTCAGGAACAAAATTTTTTCCCTTGGAAAAGCAAACTGCTCTGGCATGAACAGCAATGATGACTTTCATGACATTAAAGTTTTCAGAACTTCTATTCAAAACTAAAAAACCCGAAGCTGAGGAAATTTCATGTAACTTGGAATACAACTCTTGCTGACATCAAACAGCAGCCTCTGATGGCACAGCACTGCTTGCTTGAATTATTGCAACATTCTTGACTTGGTGTAGTTCAATACACTGGAAAGTGCTTATGGACTGCAAATTTTGCCATGTAGGAATGTTAATGAGAATCTGGATGTGTCTCTTCCAGCCAGAGTAAGCATTTTACGTTGGAAAACTTTTAGTAGAAGAAAAATCTCTACAAAATCTGAAAATATATTCAAAATGTAGAGGAATACACTCTTAGGCATTTTTAGCAAAAATACTTTATCACCAGGAATAAAATATTAAAGGCAAAACAACTTAAGAATCAGCACCACCACAATTTATACAGCAGATGAAGTCTTTTTCCATGGTTTATAAACCCTTGCTTTGTAGCCTGACTTTGAGGCAACTAGACCCGAGTACAATGCTCCCAGCCAGCCTGGTCCCTTGTTTTTTCCTCTGTTGCTGAAGGCACAGTCACACATCACTCACTTTTTCTGTGGGCAGTATTTCAACTTTAAGGTGTTGTGTCTCTTTGGGGTAGATGATCTTATATAAAGCAAAAGCATGTGGCTCTAAGGAATATTACCAACACTATCAATACTATGAATACTATGCAAAGAAAGCTAGTTTTACATATTTTCATCTGTTTTCTTTAGGATGAGGAGGTGTCTGCAGTTGTTTCAAATGTCACTGTGCAGCTCTTTGGCAGGGTTTTTACCATCCCCAACTGCTGGGTTCACTGTTTTCCTGCTTACCTTGTTAATACTCCCAAAGCTTGGGAACCCTACTTTGTATCTAGACAGGAAATAAATAAAACCATTTCCCCAAGTGAAGTGAACTCAGGTCAGGAAGTTTCATGGTGTTTTTCTCTCTATGTTCACTGATTACATAGGGAGCTTAGAGACACTAACTCCTAAACTTGGCACCATGAAGATCCTTTCAGATACCACTCAAGTATCACCATCAGGTGAATCTGGTTCTAAACAGGAATTTCTGATACACACTTATTTTTGCCCTGTCTGCAATCCATTCTAAGGAGGCATTTCAGAGCCCTGGTGACTGACTGCTGCAAGAAGTCCCGCCAGGTAAACAGTATGACAGCTGGGAATAACATCTGCACTGAAATCTGATAATGTCTAGTTAAAGAAAAACAGCAACTCACTCCAAACTCTTTTAGAACTGACAAAACTGAACTGGACTACCTTCACCACAAGAACAAAATTTCTTGCTGCAATTAGCAATCCTCACATGGTAACACATGAGGGAGGCATCAAAGTACTCCACGTACTGCTGGATCACTCCTTTGTCCACAAATGTACCACAGTTTTTCACTTCAAATTCACTCCCTAGGTCCCAAATATCATTCTTCAAAGGAGTTCTGCAGTGTATGAAAAATGATGTTATAATACATGGGACTTCCCCAGCTTCCACAGGAATAAAGCAAGCAGTTGGATACATATCCAAGCACCTGGCTTCATTTAACCTTTACAGTTGACTTCTCTCTCCTTTATCCATCCCACCAACAGCACAGGTGCTTAGCTGCCCTCTTATCCTCTCAGCTTGCAAACTGACATAGATTTACTGATGTGGAGAGAAAAGTTGAACTTTTCATTTGGAAATTAAATAGTGGACTTTCTGATGTAAATCTTAGTGGGTGGCTTAGTCCAGATGGATTGAAACCATCCTTTTGCTACTTTTTGAACAATCTGAGCCCAAGGAAAGGCTATGAATGCACTTTAATTCAGCTGAAATAACTACAAGTCACCCGACTATGACAAGCAGTAAGAGCTCTTTGTTAACAACTGACAGTGGGATGAACTAGGAGAAGAGCTGCAAAAATTTTATCTTGTTCTGAACAGACATCCCTGTGTCCAGCACACTGATGGAGAAGCAGGGAACCATTCACAGGAACCAAAGACTGAAAAGGATCTTCTTGGTCTTTTTTCCAGAGTTAGAGGATATTTATTTCTCTCTGTATGTTCTATTGTTTCCTGACACGTGGGAGAGAATAGAGATTGTGCAAATTAATACCTGTCTTAAATTATTTTATTAATCTCTTTCTTTCTTCTACCATAGATAAGAATTTGCTATTTGCCACCACATCTTAAAGGTGATTAAAGTTGAGAGAGATTATAGCAGATAGATTTCCTTTAATATGACATCAGTTATCTAACCAAGAAAAAAATACCAACTCTGACTATGTTAAACCAGTTTTATAAACTTACATTGCAGTTTATCCCACTTTTATTGTTTACCATCATAATATTTTGTTACTCATGACTCAAAACCTGCTGAGAAACTCTGCATTTCTTTTTCAGGTCAGACTAATGGGTCTACAGCTCCCTGGAGCACATCCTCCCTCCCTCCTACACACACTCTCTCACTCTCCATTAGTACAGGTATTATGTTTGTTAATCTCCAGTCACCCAGAACGCCTCCCTGACTTGACAGATTTATTACTGAGAGCTACGACTAGACCTGTGATTTCACATATCAGCACGTCTTTCAGGCATTCTGAGATGGCGATGATCCAGGTCCTCAGCAAAAGCAAGAAGTCCTAACTTTGTCTGTGGTCCTGTGCACTCCCACCACTCTGCTTCTGCTCTCCCTTATTCAACATTGTCATCTGCAGTGACACAGAGCCAAAGTACTGCCAGTTTCTAGGGCACACTTACAGGTGTTTAATCACTACTGGGTCCTCTCTCATAGGGGCTTCCTTCTTCCTAACATCCTTTGCTGCACCATTCTTAGTCCTGCCCATCCTGACTGTGAGGTGTAGTTCCTGGGGAATGCTACATGTGTATGAGCAATAACATTCCCCTGAGCAACCTAGAGAATATATCTGGGAGCAGATCCAACAGTGTGAGTTACTGCTTCACCACCTAAGGGCATCACAAAAGCAGCAGCTTTTAGAAAGGAGCTATGAAAGGAAGGTTCAAGTTATATCACACAAAAGACCATATTACCAAGAAGCTGTGGAAAACAGAAAGCTTGAGGAGTGCCTTTTCCCTTTGATGTGATCATCATTTATAACAAACCTTTTTAAGCTGAGGTCTATTTTTCCTCTCCCTGTAAGTTAATGCTTCCATACAAATGGATACTGTCACTAGTACAGGTTAAAGTTTGCTTGCATAGCAAGTGAACTGATACAGAAACTGAGTATGTGACAAGAAAACTGTAATGCCAAAGACTCACCTGATAACAACATCATAGTCATCAATTTTTAACCCCAGTGACTTATTTGCAAGTACTCCACCATTTCCCACTATAATGCATCGCCGGCAGCTGAGACTGGAAGAAACAGAGGAGAGAGGTGATTTTTGTGGCAGAATTTCAAACACACAGAGAGCACATACTTAGTTTTGCATGCATCTGAAAACTACAGGAAACCTCTGTAAACATTTAGAACTAAGAGGGGGACAGAGATACACTTGATCCCCAGCTCACCTCGTCATGCCCAGGCATTACACGTGATAAACTGCTTTCAACACCTCGCACCACGTGTGGCCTAATGAGATGAGCTGTCGGGACAAGCAGCTCCTCTCCCCCACACCCCTGGTATGATGGGCTTGAATCAAACCCATCTGTTTACTTAAACCATCTCATTATTCATTCAGCACTGAAATAACAATAAACCAAATGCTTAGTGAGGAAGTCTTCTCTCCAAGCAATTTTATGAGTGCAGGAAGATCTTGCCAGGTTATCCGGGGTGTGCTCACCTGGCTGAGAGAAAAATTGCTGCTGTTATCGTGAGACTTCAAGAGGCAGAAAAACATTAAATTGAGAGAAAAAAAGACCCACACGCACGTCTGTCCTGTAGGAAACATATATGGAGACACAATAGGTGTGGAAGAGGAAGGAAAATATCCTTAATTAACAAAGAAACAGGAAAGAGAAGGAAGAGAACAGTTTCTCGTGGAACCCCGAGTCACGAGAACTCTGCAGCAGATGTTGTAAAGCGATTTTGTTTTGAAGACAGAGAAAGGACTTCTTTCCAGCCATCTAATCCCAAATGCAGCTGGCTCTTCTGGCAACATGCCTCCATCTCTGGTAGTTCACTGGAGGAATACGTGTCTGCAGAGCCTTTTTCGGAAAGGGTCCAAGGCAATCAGTTGTTTGGAGCAGATCCCTGAGCTAGGCAGCCTTCCTAGTCCCAGGCACAGTCAACTGGTCACTTCTAGGCTGTCCTCTCTGTGTTAAGTCTAAAGGGCCAGCATGAGGAAAGCTGTCCTTATGTGGGATCCCTTTTTGCAGAGCAGGGCTGGAGTGCACTCATAAGATTCAGCTAAACCACTGAAGGTCACTCTGCTGACAGAGCCATTAGCTGGAGACACGTGCAGAATTAACAGCACCAAGAAATGCTCAGGAACAGCTTCCCTTGCCCAGATAAAGTTCCATTGCAAGATCCAAGCCTTTCCAAAAGAAAAAACTTCCTCAAGCAGATGGACGAATTAGCCCAGTGTCCCCAAGGGTTGAAGAAGCGTGTGTGTTTGTGATAATCAAACCACAATAGAGAAAGAATTTTATAGATGATTGCACAGCAAAAAAAAAAAAAAAAAACAAAACAACAAAACCAAACAAAAAAATCACCAAACAGACACTCTGGCAACAAGGAGAAATCAGACACAAGATCTGGTTCAAGCTGTATATCGTGACAAAGAGGGAAGGAAGAGTCAGCCCCAAGTACACCAAAGCGAGTGACAAAGATGGTAACAGTTTTGTCAAAACCTTTAAGGAAAAGGTGCTGCAGGAGGGAGAAAGACATAGTTCAGTTCTGGCCAAGTGACATTTCAGATGGAAATATACTCTTTTGATAATTATGACAGGAAAGTTTGACCACCTGAACAACAGACTGCTGGGTGAAATGCTGTAATTTCTCCATTCAGCTGTCTCTCAGCTATGACTCTGTTTGAATCTTCTGTTTTGAAGAAGAATACCATGCTGAATTCCAGAAGCTGCAAGTTCCAGGCACTCCACTCTATCCTCTTCCCACTTACTGTTAGGATGTTGTTAGCAATTCTGAATACAGATCTGCTTGTTTCAGCCTCAAGCCACTTAATCGCTTTCTTCACTTTTCTGCTAAATTAAAGCACCATCTACTGTCAGTAGTCCCTTCCACATCCGCGTAAGATTCATTTACTGGCAAAGCACTGTGTATAAACATTTTCCTCTCACAGGACAGACTGGTGAGCATGAACTGCTGCACAAGAAATAAAAGAACCAGTTCCACCAGCCAAAGCTGTTCCAGCAGCTTCATGGCCCAGTTCCCACACAGGACTCACAGGCTGACCAAAGCCCACTCGTAATCTTCTATTGACCATAGAAACTGGAGTGAGCCCATCACATCTTGCACACTGTGGCAGCTCTTCTAGGTCTTGAGTCACTCTTGCAGTACCTCCCTGAACAATTCTCAACTTCTCCCCAGATCTCCAAAGTACTGATTCTGGAAGAATTCTGGAAGAACTCTGCAGCATGCAGAGTTAATGCTGCTCAAGGCAGAGTGCCTTTTACACAGAGACTTTACTCACATCATTCCAATCCTCTTCTTACAGTCATTGGCTTGCAGAATGTAATCCTCATCTTGTAAACATGACCTGCACTGTTACCTCTGTGATGCCTGATTTTTGATTTGACTCCAGTGAAGGATGCAACAAAACAGTCAAGACTGACCTGGCCCTTCTACTTGTTACTTTCCCAGTCTTTGGTTCTGGCAAATTTTCTTAGTGTGATTTCACATTTACTGCAGACTGGTTTTAGCCCCTGTGAACACCTGCCAGCAGGATTACACAAGAGGTGTCTCTAAAGGATTAATTATCAACTTCTGCAATAACTTTTTAAAGCTGTGTAACATATCCAATTCCTAAAAAGGATACCTCTAAATGGTGTAGTATAGAATCAGAACATAATGAAATGAGACAAATAACTAATGTGTGCCTCTAAAAGATTACATTTATCATTCAAGCTTTTAGATCAGCTAAAAAATATATCCTCTATATGGCAAGATTTCATTTCCACAAACCCAAAGTAACATAACATCAGTTATGCTGCCATCCTAGCTCTGTCCTCTGCAGGGTTTTCCTGCAAAACCAAACCAATTAACTTATAGCCACCTCCTTATTATCTCCCATATTTCTCCAGGAATAGCACAACATTCACTGTTCTATCAAACATTTCAAGAAGGGTTAAAAAACAAACAGTAATAACAAAAAGAATTCTTTAGTTATCTCTTTAAACACTTTAGTGCTTACTGACTTTAAAAGACATACAATTGTCATTTAATATCCTTGTAGTTACTAATAAAAAATTCACGAAGTATTTAATTGTTGCTGTAAAATGAGACATCTTTCTATCTCTACTCCCAAAAATGAAAGAAATACTTAACTGAATGGTTCTGCCTTTACTCACTGTAACTGATAGGGTAATCACTTTTGCCCAGCTTCACGTCTGAACCACTCTTATACCCTCGTGGTTCTGACATATTTAAATGCATTCTCCTTTTTCCTTAAGTCTGCAGATAAGATTTTTCATTAGGAACTTTCTGACCCTAAGGTCTCATCTTTGATCTTCTAACAGCTTAAATTTCTTTCAAATGTACTCTGTCTGCTGATGGTGCCTGAGCATGAGAAACCTGCACAGTCATTGCTGGCTCCAGGCAAGTTTCTGGGTGAAGAAATACACAGCGCAAGCAGCATCGGTTACAGCTCAATTGTTTCTCCACAAAGAAGCGTGCAAACACCTTTGTGCTTGTTTACACAGTATGTCAAAGCTCTGTTTCTTTTCCAGAAGAGCAAAAGGACTGAACACATCAGACTCAGCCCACGTTTCAGTTTGCTACCAGGGTGGTATAAAGGATGGTCATGGACTTTCCACAGCAGATATTCCCTAAAGCCCTAAGCTGGGAGCTGCAGCCAGATGTACAGACTCTTGACACAGATACTCCAAGGTTGAATTCATCTACACCAAAAGCAGGATTCATGCAGATTTTCTTGAACAATGTAGCACTGTAAACACATGTATGCGTTGTAGCAATTCCTACTTCCCCTTCCTCTCTTATCGAAATGCTTTAGGGATTTATCAGGGGAGAAAAACCACAAAGCCCTTCTTTATGCAACTGTGGAATTGAAGGTTTTGAGGAAACATATAACGGAATAATTAAAAAAATACATCTTTAGGGTAGCTGGTGCTTAAGGAGGCTTAGCATACTCTGGTTTGATCTGGCTGCTGTTACTTAAATGGGTGCTATCAACCTGAACCAGACAGACACACTCACCTCTCTTGCTCTATCAAATTCCTTCCTCACTTGTTCAGGTAATATACTGCATTAGTAAAGACTGTGATAGTTATAACTCAAACTCTCAGTTTTCTTTCATTACCACCTGGAGGCAATACAAAAAAGGTCAGTCAGGTTTTTATATTTATGTCTTTCCATAGGAAATTTACATATCATCACCACAGACATGTAACCTGAAAATCCACTGAAGTCCAGCCAGCAGATGGGCTGTGGAATTAGAATCAAGCCCTGACCCATCTGCAGAGTGAGGGACAGGCCACTGGAGGAGCCACTAAATCAAGCAATGAAAATGTCAGCAGTATAAGTGGGCCTGGAAAAGGCAGTGGAGGGTAAGAATTTTCAAAGATAAGGCCCACCAACACCTGTGTTAGGGAGAAAGACATGCTAGCTCTGAAGGAAGAGGTCAGTGGTTCTAGAGAAAGTTCCTGGATATCCAATCTTTTCTAGACAAGCTCAGCAGTGAGTTGTAACTACCCTCCCAATCATCACTGCAGCTTCACCTACCCCCTGCCCTGGAGCAAGAGCAGGTTACTGTTCAACACAACGGTGCCATAATAACGAGTCACGAAGAAAGCAGGGCACCACGTACACCATGTTACATGTGTGAACCACAGCCTTTGTTCACATGCCCTCCAGCTGCTGCTAGTTATAACACAATGGAGGGATTAGTTGAAGTGAGTTGGCAAAGCTGCTGTGGGATGATGAAAAGTGCACGCATACCCGGAAGGATCACGTTTGCCTTGTTTCAGCACCATGTCAGTACATTGTGTCATGAAATGTGCATCGGGATGCCCTTTAGCACAGTGATAATCAAACAAACAAGTTAATTTCCAGGGCTTATAAGAGGCAAGTGAATGCAACTTCTCAAGGACCAGCTTTGTGAAGGAGGGCAGAAAAGGAGAAGCTTGGGTAGGAACAAGACCAAATGCTTGGTGTGGAGATCCTCAACCACACAACTCTAATCCTCTCTTTCCTTCCTATGCTCTCATGCACTGCTCTGACCTCACCTTTCCTGCCTCTCCCACCCTTCCCCTGGGAAAGCTGCCTTCAGTGTATAGTTACAGGAACACTTATTACAGTGGGCTGGGCAGTGCTCACCCTCCCCACCCATTCCAGCCTCTGCCTCTCCTGCTGCCATTTCAGCTCTGTGCCCACACAACTTTTCAGTGGAAGGGGAGCTCTGGAAATGAAGTCATTCGAATGACCTGGGCTGAGACAAAAACTCATAAACTGGATCATCTCACTGATCTACTTTAAAGTCCCTTTTCAAACAACAACAGCAGCACAAGGAGAAGGGCAGCAGCAGCAGCAAATACGGCTTCTTAGACTAGCTTTGCCAACAGAGAAAATGTTGTTGAAGCTCTATACTGAAAAGAGGGTGAATCTGGAACCTTTCAAGGTCCTTGAAGTCAGGCCTTCTCCAATTGCTCCAAGGTGTTGAGCAAAGGGGAGAGGTCTGGACTTTCTGCTTGACCAGGGAGCAGGAAGGGAGCAGCCAAACTCCAGGTTCTGCTCCCAACACCCTGGGGCTGCCATGGAGAGGAACTGTTAGGATATGCTTGGAGCTCGAGACAAGATGAGGAAGGAGCTAACCTTCCTCCACCAGTCTGCTGCTCCAACTTTTCAGGAATCCAAAATGGCAGATACCCATTGCTGCCAGCACTGGAATTCAGTAATGACCACAGCTGAAGAACATTTCTGGAACCATACCCAAGGCTTCATCTGCGCCCTACTCACCAAGCCGGTTTCCCAGAGCAGCACCGTAGCAGCCTCAACACCTCCTACAGTTCCCAGGCTCTTTCTCCTAATAACTCCTCTGCTGCAACTCCATCCACCTCCTCCTTTAGGCTCTCACTTTGCAGCTTGCTATTCCAAGCTTTCTTGTCCCTTTCTCTCACACACACTTCCATTTTTATCCTTCCTAAGACCTGCTCACTTGGAAGGGCTTTGGGAGGTACTTGACTGTGAGGCATATGTACAACCAACAACACACACAACCAACATCCACTGATATGGATTTATCACAATAATTCCCAAGGGAACTGTACCTCCCCAAGATATCTATGTGTTTACACACCACCAAACCTTGTTACTGCAATACCACAGAAATACGTGTCTAGCCTGTTCCTGAGGTCTCATTTGCACTTGGTATCTCAGGGACTTTGCATACATTTCAAGGGGCTTGAGTGTTAGATCTTTCCCATCTCTGCACCAAACCCATTATAAAGAACAAAAATCAAAGTGAGTGGCTCATGCTAGAGTGGTTATGCTTCAGAATCTCCTGCAAAATTACTTTTTAAAAGCCTGAAACATTCTACTCCTCACAAAACAGGTGAGCAGCAAGGGTCACAATTACATTAACCTTCACTGCAAGAATCTTCCACCTGCCTTATGTTGTTAACACTAATTTCCTATGAGCAACCTTCTGAAAGAGTCTATATGTGGATTTTTCAACTGATTAAAATCTTAACTCTCCAACCAGAACTGAGATAAACCCCATATGGATGAGACTCACTTGTGTGCAAAATCTCTAAGAAGGTCATTTGTAAAACGGTTTTACCTTCTGGACATGATTTCTCAAATTAATCCAGAGTCTGAAGGCTAACCCTATCTGGCACTGCTGTGAGGCAAGGCAAACTTCAAAGAAACCTAAATTAGCACATTGACTGTGCAAGACTAAGAATAAACTTTCACACAGAGTAACTCCTAGCTACAGCAGGCAAGCTCTACAATCAGCATGAGAGATGCAGAGACCTATGGAAAGGCTGGAAAAGCTTGTGAAATTTGTCATGAAAAATGGGCAGAAGGGGAGCTGGGCCAGGAAATAAAACCCATGTGTTTAGAAAGAAGGAACTGTGTTGTTAGCCTGAGTCAAGTACTACTGGAAAGAAGTATTACCAGGACTTTGAAAAGAGATCATGTCCCAGTAAAAACCTCTGATGGCTTCTGAAAAATCCTACCCCTAATCCGGGAGGTGGCACTAAACCAAAACTGCAGGACAAATGGAAGGAATGACAGAAGAGCAAAGACAGAAAGGACTAAAGGACTATCATTGAGGAGCTGACTGTAAACATGCCAGTGAGTTTCAGAAACAGCCTCTACAACAGGACTGAAGAATCAAAGGAGCTTCTTCTAAAGGCATCAATTCAAATACCACAGGACCCAGGAGACTGCTATCCTGTTCATCCTAGCACAGGCTTGGCCAACACAACCAAACATTCCTACTTTGAGAGTGCGGTATTAGTGAAAAACATTGTTGAAATAAGCCAGTCCCTTCTTTGCCGCTAAAGTTTCTTTTGATCCTCCTTTGTCAGAAAGGCTGGAAAAGAGCAAAGTGTTTATTGAAAACCTGCTATTAACTGATTTAAAAACGGGGCGAAAGGATGCCCTGTAAGAACATATGAAACAAAAGATTAGGAAATAGTCATAAGGTAAATGCTTGAAATAGTCATAAGGTAAATGCTTTTTTCTACATATATTTGACTTAACAGAGGTCTCCAGAGTCTACAGATTTAGTATAAAGAGGATTCCACTTTCAGCTTCTGATTTACTCATCCACATCCAAATGTATTGGCAATAATTTCTGGCAAAAAAAGTCTAACAAAATTTATTTAGGACATATGTAAAAGAATCACTTCTATTCTGAAGGTCTCATCTTACCTGTCAAGAGCAGGAGTTAGACGATAATCTTTGGTTGCTGACAGGATGGCTTTGATCAGATTATCTGGGGAGAAAGGAAGAAGACATTAGGAACAAGTTCTCACTTCTAATGGAAATGAAAAACAATGTGATGTAAAGCATCTGAAGCAGTTACTTGAGGGAACTGAAAGTGTTCATTCCCAATAAGAACCTAAGTTGAATATTCCTATTTTCTCTGGACAATAACCTTCACACATGGCCTGCAAAGACGTGTTATGTGCCAAATTCTGATGCAGTGTGTAATTGCCTTCCACGGAGAGCGTCACAGGGAATGAGCACCATACATTTTAGAGCAGTGATTTCATATCCACTGCCCTGGGACGGCAGCTTCACAAACACTTCAGACATGCAAAGGCCAGCATCACTGTCACTGCTTGCCTCCAGACAAGCTTTTATGCAGCTGAGTGGTGAACAGAATGCAGGAAGAAAACCAGGTTAAAACGGATGCTTTTTATGCTGCAGGTTACATTAAGTTTAGGTTCCTCAGTCTGTCTTTCTTCAGTTAAAGCACCATAATTGCATAAAGAAATGCCTATGGAATCACAGCCTACAGTGATAGCCAGTGAATGCTGCAGCAACCAGATGGTGTAAGTTAGGCAAGCATAGGCACACACACAAATTAAGTGCATCAAGTTGCAGAAGCACAATGATTACATATAAATACTTCTATCAGCTATATAAATTTTTGAGTCTGCTTCCCTCTACATTTTGTCATTTGTCCCTAATTTTTTCACCTCTCTCCCCCATAAAGCTCCAAACTCCTTTACCATGACCCAGGTGAAGACCCTTCTTGGCCAGGGCCAAGAAGCAGCAATGCTCTGGCTAGTCTGTACTTAGAAATGGACCAGTAACTTCAGAATGTCTGTACTGGGTCAGACAAAAAGTACATCTGCCTCCAAATCCTGACTCTAGCTGCAGTCTTAAGCAGATGCCTAAGAGGAGAACAAAACCAAAGCAAACAGATTATTTCCCTGAAATTCTCTCCTGCTATTTAACTATTTTCAAATCAGGGATTTCATATGTCAGGTATAGTTTCTTTGTATCTGGTAACCTGCAATGATTTCTCTTCCATGAGCTCAGAATTCTCCTTGATTCATATGGACATTCAATCATTTCCCTTTCCCAATTTCCAATACGGCTTCTCTGAGCTTCATTTATACTGCAAATGACTGTGAACAATTAGACCCCTTCCATCTTTGCTTGGGAGACTGCAAATACCTCTAATATCCTTAAATATATCAGTCATCTAGTTCAAAAGTTCTTAGGAAGCACCAGTCAAAATAAACACATAAGTCTCATTTCTTTAAAAATGATACAGAAACATGACAACAAGTGATCTTTTACATCAAACTAAAACCAGCTTTTCTTACAGATAGTAATTACTGCAATCAGCACCGTTAGGGAAGACCCTTTCAAATAAAGAGTTCTGTTCTTCTCCACGGTGTCCCTCCTTGGGAACAGGATAAATGTGTGGGATAAACACAAGAGCTCAAGGCAGTCCATGTGCCAAAGAGCTTTGAACTTGACAACAAACTGGCAAGACACACAAAAGTGATAAACAGAAAACTGTGACAGTTACTAGGAGATTTGGGGAAGTTTTTGACAGGGCAGCACTGACAGCACCTGCCAACCATTAGAAGCTGGGGAGTGATTACTTTCAGAACATCACAGCTTGGAGTGGAGTAAGGGATGAGGCAATTTTTAAGGGTAAAAGCCACTTGGATAACAAAATAGCGGTGGTGCTTAATTTTCCTTCATCTGAAGAATTTCTTTTGATGCACAGGCAGCAGGCTTCCCCTCCAACAGAAATGCTATTCCCCTAAATCTGCCATAACAGCAGTAGGTTACTGTGACCTCTAAAGGCACCATGCCACAGTCCTCTCCTTGGGCTGCTCTACACATTGACTTCTGTTGGACAGTACACTTTACTGACGTTGTTTTCCCACATTCTCAGAGAAGAGATCAAAGGATTGCATGTCAAGGGCTGCAACCTCCCATCTACCAAGCTTTTGTTATGCCAGGTTTGCTCTACCACCCACAAGTTACACCCTGCACTACTTGGAGATCATCCGATGGACTATTTTAGAAAGAGCATTAAAAGAATACAGTTGAGTAATGCACTCATAAATTCTGGTTTACTCATCTTGCCAGATAATTAGCAATACCTCCTTAGTGAATGCTCACAAATGAAATAAAACTACTTTAGGAGTGGATAAGGCAGCATTTTGAATGGAGGTGCTTCCCAAACAAAACCAAAACAAACAACAATAAAAAGCATTCAGTACAGATTAGGAATGGACAAAAAGGAGATAGCTCTTCAGCAGACCCCACGGTACAACAATACGTCATATCCAAAAAGTTTGGAAGTTGCACAAATCTCAGTGTCACCATTCAAAACTGCTGAATGAAGCTCAATAAAAGACAAAGTACTTCACTGTCAAGTGTTCACTCACAGCAGGAATGAAGACGGCATCACGTTCATCAGGTCTAGGCCTCTTTTTGGAAGCCAGGAGCAGGAGCTACAAGCACCCACAGGAAAAGCTAATGGCCGGGACAGGGGACAGGCACTAGATATTTCTGGGTGAGCTGGAATTCTACTACAGTGCTGCTCAGGTGGGCATTAGCACTTGCACCTTGACTCTGGCACTAGGATGGAAAGAAAAGACCTCCTCCAGAAAGCGCTTCTGCATTTTCGGTATTTTCCTGGAGAAAGGTTTGAAGGATCAGCAGATGCTGCTGTGGCTGATCCGCAACCTTGCACAAGACCACAAAGGAATAAAGAACAATAAGGAACCACTGGCAGGACCTTTTAATACAGCTGGGGCAAGGTGGAGGGTCTCTTGCGATCACCACTGCAAAGACTACTATCCACATATACGAGTGACCTGCAGGACATAAAGCAGGGCTCACCTCCAGGCTGTGACTAAAGAAAATTGGGCACCAGAAAAGCAGGTGCATTATGTAAAGTTAATTGATGAGACATGCTCTCTTCAAGGTAAGAAACTAAAAGGATGATGAGCACAATCTGCCTTATACACCTATGTACTGAGTGATAATAATGGGTGCAAGTACATGTAACAAACACTAAAAAGAAAAACTCCTTCCTGGTTCAAGTAACAGGATTTGTGCACAGCCCCTGACTGGAAGTCAAGGACTGAAAGAAATTTTTCAAGGACAAAAGAAAGACCAAGTTGCCTAGATGAACACATCAGCTGGGCAAGCAATCTACTGCAGTTTCCTGCAGCCGTAGCTTGTTTATTATATTTTTTTTACTTGTCATGGAGAATTTAGATCACTAGGGAGAGTGGGAGATTATTTAACCCATTCATCTATCAACCACTATGCATGCACTCTTACTATAAAAACAAAGCAAGAAGCCTCTGCACATTTTTCTCCCATCAAGAGGAGGAGTTGACTACATTTATCTAAGAATCCTGAGTTATCTTGACATATTCTATCAACTTTGCCTTATAACATCAGAAGATTCAAAAGCCAGCTTGGGGCTGCATGATTTCTCTGAACCCAAGTACATCTTGACTTCAGGTTGACCCTGAAATTTTCAGACATTTGGAAAAACTAAATAGTTAGAAATTAGGCAGACAGTGACCACACAGTGAGAACCAGCCTAAGTCTCAATTCTAGCCTTTTTCTCTGTTATTTATGTGAAGGAATGAAATAGACCTTCACTGTAAATGTCAACAACACTTAGAATTGTTGTTTCTAATGCAGAAACTTCTTGCTTGTACCACCAAAAACAAGATGGGAGGCCTTTCCAGTCTACAGGGCTTACAGCAGGCATCTCGCAGGGGAAAGTAGGCAAATTGGGATGTTTGTGCACTCTCAAGAGGCTGTAATTTTTCAAGTTGTCTATACCAGCCACCTTCCTCAAAACCCAGCAAGTCTACAGGCCCCTACTGCTAGCAGTAAGTGTGTGAATACCATGCCTCAGGGTCAGGGAACTGCGTGCTGCTGAAGTGCTGTGCACTTGCCCTGGGAGCCACGGCCAGTGCCCATCTCCACAGGTGGTCACCCAGGTGCCACTCCTCCAGCGAGCATTTCTGCAGGGTCCTGGTCACCAGCTCCAGCTTTTGGGAATAGACTGACTCGAGTGAGGTTGATTGACATTCTGTAAAGTATGCCAGGAGACTCTGCACACGGGTGGGTCCCTGTCCCACGATAACAGAATGCCACGTGTGTGTCAGCTTTGTGGGGAGAGTAAACTAAACACTACCAATGCCATGGATTAAACAAATCACAGTATTTACAAACAAGTTCTAAGCACAAGCCAGGGCATACACTTGTTTTAATACACTACCCAGAAGTTCAGGTCTGTATAAAGTTCCTCCTTCAGCACTTTTTTACTATAAGTTCTTGCTCTGTGTGGGAGCTGAGGAATGACTTTTAATATAGAAGTTTTTACATCTTTTGATGAATGATCTTTACAGCAGGTCAAGGGAGGTGATTCTGCCACTCTACTCAGCCCTAGTGAAGCTGCATCTGGTGTGCTGTGTCAAGTTCTGGGCTCGCCAGGACAGGAGAGACGTGGAGCTCCTGGAGCTCCTGCTCCAGGTCCAGGGGAGGGCAACAAAGGTGATGGAGGGTCTGGAGCTTCTCTCTTAGGAGGAAATGCTGAGGGAGCTTGGCCTGTTCAGCCTCAAGAAGAGACGACTGAAAAGGGACCTCATTAATATCAGTATCTGAAGGGAGGTGTCAGAGAATGAACCAGGCTCTGCTCAGTGGTGAAGAGCTGATGAGCAATGGGACAAGAGGCAACAGGCAGAAACTGATGTACAGGAAGTTCCATCCGAATACAAGGAAGAACTTCTTCATTGTGCAGGTGACGGAGCCCTGGAACAGGCTGTCCAGAGAGGGTGTGGGATCTGGAGATACTCCAGAGCCCTCTGGATGCAATCCTGGGCAGTGTGATTTGAGGTGACCCTGCTTGAGCAGGGATGTTGGACCAGATGACCCAGTGTGGTCCCTTTCAACCTGACTCATTCTGTGATTTGCCACCCTGGTGCCCAGCACGAGGCCATGGACCCAAGTCTCACCACATGTTCTGTTCTCTCTTCCAGAAACACCATGTCCAGCTGTAGAAAATCAACATTATTTGTGTCTTTGTGAAGCTGGAATCCAGTGATTACAACAGGTATCACAATGTGTCTGAAACCTCCTGCACCACTTCCTTTTATTATTGATCAGCTAACTTCAGGAGGCTAATGAAGGAAAAAGCAGCTATGAAGAATTCCAGCATTTAGCAGTGCACTGCAAAGGCATGAACTGGTTCTCAAAAACAGCTAACTACAAACTGAGGAATCTGTCCCCAGATCAAAACTTGTGTGCAAATACGAGACAGTGGTTTCTTGAAGTCACTAGCTGTACCAGATTTAAGTGGTTTACTGGAGATGCACTTTACTAACAACAGGACTTAAAACTGCCACTCCTCCCAATAGCTCCACTGATGATTTTTAATGGCATTAAAACAAGAGGCATACACTGTTGTATAGACACAAAACAAAAGAAAAAAAAAAGACTGAATGTGCATGGTATTCTCCCTTGCAATTTTGGAAGAACCTGGCATGCATTAAATGTAAGCTCCATTAAAGCCCTTAAGGCCTTTTTTTATAACAAGATATAAATAAAATACATAACATTTGGACTCTTCATTTACATCGTTGTTTTGGAGCCTTTGGGGATTTTTTCTTTTTCCAAGCTTTTCTTCACAACCAAGAGTTTGGTTTTTTTCAGAATACAAGCTTAGTTCCCAACATAATCCCAGGACTTGGAAAATTGGAACATTAATTTAAAAAACAATTATGCAAAAAAATGGGCAACATTTTGCAATAACCATGCATTAACAATTTTGATCTAAACTCAAGTTCAATGCACAGGAAGCAATAAAGTCTGTAGGAAGAGACAAATTCACACCAAATAAAAATTGTCCTTGAAAGATTCAGTGTGCTGGTTAAATACAAGCAGAAAAATAAATACAGTTGTTATAGAGGGCTCTATATTTTTGATGACCCTTCACAGGTGGCCAGGCAATACCTTCAAGGCTAAAAAACTCAATAACTACTACAGCGATTCCTAATTCTTCTGGCCCGTGCAGAAGCATTAATAAATTGCACTTCAAAACACAATAGCCAGAGAAGACCTGCTCCTCTCTCCAGAAACTAGAAGAGAGGAATAATATCCATGTTTCAATTGCAAGTCAAGACTTCTGTGAAGAACTCCAGTATGGAGTCATCCAATTAATTGCAAACTTAAGGTTTGCATCTCTCTGGGGCACCTTTCCCTTCCCAGTGGGTTGGGAGCAGGACTATTCTTTAGGCACACTCAACAGCGAAGCATCGGTTTTGATTGAAATAAGGGACTGCACTGGAGGGTTGTACTTTCATCATGAGAGCTCAAGAATGAGAAGTGATTTAACTTCAAAATTTGCAACATAACTTCCCTGTAAAAGCTTTCTTCAGTAATGAGAAGTTAACCCTCTACCTCTTCTGAAACTTTCAGCTTTTTTTCCCTTTCAAACCTCTCATTTCATTTCTTTAGGCTATAAAATCAGCTAAATTCCCTGGGGGAACATCAACATTTTTATGTCTATATTCCCACATGATAATGGCAACTATTACCAATTTTGGTCAAATGCAAAATTCTAGTGGAAGCTAGTTCAGAAATGTGCCTCCAGCTCAGGAAGAAACAACCATCTTGTTAGTGCCTACTCTGAACAGAACTAATGGCTGTACATGCTTGTGCTTCTGCTTTTTTGTTAGAGGAATAAGACATGAAGAACAAAAATAGTTATAGCTTATAGTAGGAAAATCATCTGTACAACAGAGTACCACTAACAAAATGAGGATAAATTTGGAGAATTAAAGCAGAAAACACCTCATTCAGACCCAGTCAAATGCAGAGAAGGTGTCTGCATGTGGTACTCGAGTCTCTACAAAGAGCTAGAAGATTAGGTTAGAAAAGACCTACTTTTCTAATGGGTTTTTTTTTTGAATCAGTTGTAAATTTCAATTGTCATGTCCAAATGAATGTTTTCTCAGAGACTAAATATTGCTTATGACAAGAAAGTCAGTGTAAAAGAAATAGCTATGCAAGAAAAGAGCATTCATGAAAAGAGACATTTTCTCCCAATAACACTGTGATATGCCAGCTTTTGCTGGCCTGAAAACTCAACATTTTTACTGGAGATGAATGACCTCTGCCCCACGAGACAACTGAACAACTGCTGAGCAGCACTGAACCACAGCTTTTCCCAGGAGCACTGACACAAAAGAAAACAGCCAAATAAAACCAAGTACAAGAACAGTTAATCATTGCACAATACATCCATTAGCATTGGTGGTCTGGACAAAGACTTAATTCCCTTGTCACTGAATGTGTCACCAGTTCCAGACAGCCCACCAGTATCAAATGAAAATATGAAGTCTTGTGGCCAGTAGTTCATGCTACATTTGATAAAACTGCAGCATGTTAAACATGGTCTTAATATTCTCTTATCACCATGGGGAAGACATTGCTTCCTAGTGTCCCAATGGGAGGGAAATTCTGAGATGGTGACAACAGAATCACTCCCTAAGAAATAACTATCACCTTCAAAGACAAACTGATTCAGGGCCAACAAAGCAGTCACTCTGCTCAACACAACTGAGCAGGAACAGAGGTGGAAGTGAAGACCTGTAAGTACTGCTAAGCAGTGACACAATTCCTATCGAAATGCATGGAAGAGATATGACATTGATCATGTCTGTTTAGTTTTTTAGTGTATGCTGTGCCATATGCTTTCACTTAAGTTAAAAAAAACAAAACTGCAGCAACTCTCCCGTCCTCATTACACAGAGATGATGCCAGATACTAGCTACTCTTTCTTATGAAAGCCTTTTATACTCTTCAAACCACATGTACTGAGAAATTCTATTAATAGTCAGGTATTTCTCCAGTCTTGTTTGTTGCCCTTCTCCAAATAACTCTTTCCTTTTGCTTTAGCTACAGAGGTAAATTTGGGGAGGAGGCCCTCTGGGATTAATAATCTTACTATAAACAATTTTTCCATTGCTTATTCATTGACAAATTTAACCCTGAGAGCAGTGCACATGCTAGAGGATCTCTGCAACTACGTGGACAGCATGGGCATGTTCATACCTCCTTAATTACACTGACAGAAGCACTGCTAGAAAACGGCACAAATCCAAAAGAAGAAATGTCAATTTAGATTTTAAAAAAATCTCCAAGTAAATTGTTTAAGAGCCTGAGATTGCTGCAGTCTCCTTGCTCTTCACTGAAAAATATTGCAACAACAGACTTGGTGGGTGCTGGGAAAGAATTCCTACAAGCAAATTAGACCCTTGCAAATGGTGAAACATGGGAGGAACTCCAACATCCTAGTTAACACCAAAACAATAGCCTGGGACACAGGAGGGTGCTCAGCAGCTGGAGCTGTCCCCCACAGGAACCCTTGACATTTATAGCTTTTGGAGTTCCAGCTTCTTGTTACAGTCTGATCTTCTTGACAACTCTGAAAGTTGACCAATTTCTCGTGTTCCACACTTTGGCTATAAACACGCCAGTAAACAAACTGGCAGCAGGGCACGGGCCCACATGGTCCTACCCGAGTCCACACTACTGAAGCGTTAGCACAGTCCCAGATGTGCTCACCAGGGCCAACAAACATCCTCCTCTACAATTCTCACGCATTCACAGGCTAATACAGGCCAGTGACCTTTCTTGATAGGAAGCCTGGACATAGCCACTCTATTTTTGTGGGGGGCAGGGAGCTGATCTGTTTGAACAATGAGCTCAACAGCATTCACGACCACAGGACAGCCACTTTATTTATTAATAGAGACAGAGTCATCGTTTCCAAGCACTTAGAGTGGCCAACCCCGTTTCCAGACTCTGTCAAGTCCCACAGTAGGAGACAACAAGTTTGATATGGCAGACAACCTCATTTTTTAAAAGTAAGTGCAGTCAAACATGACACTGGCCTGTTTGTCAACATGGACATTCTTCCTTCAGAAAATCTTGATCCAGATACTGAAATATAATCTCATGGGTTCATAGCCAGATGCAGAAGTCACTGGGCAAAACCTAGAGCCACTGTTACATGAATGGTCGAACTAGATACTGGTAGTGACCATTTATGGTGTAAAAACATAATCACACCTCTTCATACCTATTGTTTTCCCTATTCTCTGCACACAGAGGAAGCCAGAGTTTCCACAAGGGCTACAGTCATCTGTGATGAACGCAACAATATCTTCAACCTGCTGGGTCAGTTCCAACACTCCTGACAGCTCTCAACTCTGCTTTTGTCCCAGGTTGCAGGGCACTGTGATCAAGTAATTAGGACCAAACCTTGGCCCAGATCTTTGGTGAACAGACTCAACAACTACAATATATACTAAAACTCCGCCTATTTAAGACAGGTTAAGAAAAAGGTACAACAGCTGCTCTTAAGTTCCTCTTAATCCATCTCTAATACCTTGTTGAGGACCTTCAGAACCATTGTTTAAAGAGAGCTTGCACAAGACTTTTTACCATGCCCCTCATCTCACAAAGCCCTGCTCATAAAGCAGCAGAGTGGCCACCTGCTTATTCTGTGCCTCTTTCATGGCATGCAAGTAATCACTAAGGCTGTTAACTGACAATAGCAGCAGTTTCCCATCCAACACAGGATGTGCAGTATTCCTACTGCAGTAGTCCATTTCAGAACCAGCAGCATTCCAGGGAAAGTCTAAAAACTTTCATATTCAGGGCCATATTCACCTTGAGGGCTTCCACACACAAATGCTCTTGCCAAGAATGGAGCACTCTGTCCATAAAACCTCCTTGCCTGGGCTAATGGCCAAATCAGAAAATAACCACTGGAATAAAGGAGTGAGAAATCTTTCACAAAGAAGCACTGTTAAACTTTCTGTGTTATACTGAGTACTTCTAAGCATCTGGAGATAGGAGAACTGTGTTTACAATCACATTCTTGTTGAAGAAAATGAAAATCTCTGATGGACTGTGTCAAAATGATCAGCATACTGCCTTCTCCTTGATATGATAACCTTTAAAGAGCAGTAGTCTTGCCCTGAAAATTTCTAAGCCATTTCTACTCATTTACATGTAATATATAGAGATGTGTTATTCCAGATTACTGCAGCCCAGTAGTCAATGCTCCTCTAGAACTGCTTTCCCCTAAATATTGCAAGACTCACTCTTGCAATCTTGGAACTGTCCTTTCTTAGACCAGTAAACACAAAGAGATGGATAAAAAAGGACTTCAATCAGCTTTTTTTTCAAAGACAAAGCAAAGCAAAACTTAGGTAAGAATAGAAACTTTAACAAGAGAAAGCAGAAATGGTGGATTAGCTTCCAAACTGTTAAGAATCTCTTGATTTCATAACTGTAGCACTTCCAAGCTACCACAGATTAGTTTCTAAAAGTTCCTTGAAACATGCAGCATTACTGAAAGTGAGCTCATCCTGTGGCTGTTATTCACACAGACACATAAAAAAGCAAACCAAATAAAATCAAAAAAACCCAAATAAACAAAAAAGCCATTTTGCACGTGGAATAGAACACAGTGACTTAAAAACAGCAGGTGATATTCACCACAGCTCTCAGCAAGGTCCTCCCATTACCATGTCAGCTGCAGTAGGTGTCTGTGAACACCAACCACCTTTCCCAGTGCGATGCACGTCGGAAATCCCAGCTGACAGTGTCACAGGGCTGCCTGACACACGGAGCAGAACTCCTGCCCCATCTGTCTCAATACAGCCCCATCCCTCTACACTTTCTCAGCCACCCTGACTACTCCTTTTCCTATGCACATCCCAGCTTTGAGAGTCTTCATCTTGCACCAGCATGTGACTGAGTTCCACGCTGCCTGCCTGGATAATTTGTTTGGGTACCATTAGACTGCCCTGACTGAAAGCCCTAATGAGGTGCTGATTCCATCATCTAATCAGTCGTCTGAGCCGAAATGCATCCCATGGGACAGCCAGAAAAGACTGATGCAAGAATTCCAAGTGATGTGTAACATGAAAGGGCGCCATTCGCATCGCTGGGACTCACAGCCTGTCAGCACGGCCATTAGAAATCCGGGGCTGCACGGATTTATAATTCAACCCTCCCACACACACAACTTGTTCCAGACTGAAACTTGGCACAAAATTCAATCCCAGGAGGGTGTTAAAAAAATAACCTATTCAACGGTTTCCGTCCCATGGCTTCAGCACACAGCCATTTAAATAATGGCAATTTCTCATTTCTCTTTTTAACTGAGGAAATCCAATATAAAACACCAGATTTACATAACATTGCAGTGGTGATACAAGCTGGCAACAAACCCAGAGAGAAGGCTGCCAGAGCCGTTCTGTCATTCTCTCTTGGTGAATTTCTCCATTTGGATTGAGTTTAACTGAATGATTTTTATTAGGTCTAGCTGACATTGCGTGTAACCTGCAAATCCCACCTCCACAGTGGCCAGGCACCTCACCCTAGTTTTGTACACCTTGTGAGCTGGTTTAGAAGGGGACAAGCTCTCCTGTGGTCACAGCAGCCTCCCACTTGTGCTGCCACTGTTAATTCTTTGATGCAAACTGCTGGCTGATTTAGAGGACAGTAATTAGCTTCCTATTGAGCTGGAAAAGATGGACTGGACAAGGAATGGACAAAACAAAGAAGGGAACTGATGCAAGCCAAAAGCAATTTGTCAGTAGAGCCTTTTATTTGATCAGAGATTGTTCTGACAACTACCACACCTGCTTCCAGGGAGAGACACGGAGCCAAGCCTTCTGTGGCACCAGTTCTTTCTCCACCAGGTATTTCAATTCCTACAGGACTATCTGTAATCTTGAGTTTGTCAGTGGAAAAAATAATCTTGCAAGTTGATTCAATGCCACAAAAACTTCTTAAATACACAGGACCTCAGAAAGTCTGCAGCAAATCACTACAGTGAGCACAAGCCTTCTGCTCCACCATCACTTAGACTGAGAGGGTGTGATAGCATGTGTGGGATAGGTAGGAGCTTGTCACCCCAAAATAAATAATCTGCTGGGTGGGCTACTGGCTCCCACCTCATCCACCAACCACCACTCCTGCTTTCCCACAGCATGCCTGAGACACAGCCCCTGCTGCCATGCTCCAGCTGGGGAGAGGGCATATTACAAATTATCATCAAAGCATCTGAACATACTTTTCTTATTTGTTGTATGAGTCAGTAAGTAGCCCAACTTCTATGAGAAGAAAATGAAGAAAAGTATCAATAGTCGAGCTCAAGGCATCTTTCCTGTTCTTTAGAGAACTACTGACTTAAAGGTCCTTCAAACCAGTTTGAACTCTCTGCTGCTGTCAGCAGAGCTGCTACAAGATCCTCTGGCAGCCAATGTCAAAATGCTTCTTCTAGAACGTGATCATTGGTCTAAATTGCCATTGTTGCACTGACTCTCCTCATGTACTAAAGCACCTTCCCTAAGGCCAGTCTCTGAGGTCCATGGTCCAGCAGCTGTAAAAAACCTGCATTTCTGAGAACTGGATTTACAATAATTCTCTCAAACAGGGGAAATAAACTGAGCCCAAAAGACCATCTGAGTTTTCAAAACAGAAAAGAAAATGGGGCAAGCATCTGCAGAACCATCTTCTTCTCCAAGAGCTGCAGTTTTCTCATACCTTGTCCTTTAATTCCAAAGGGGGGTACAAAGTCCCTGATACGTGCCCATTTCCTGAAGGAATCATCCAAGAACATTGGTGCCGGCTTCGAGAACCTGAGAAAACCAAAACAAGAAAGAGATTAACTACTGAACTTGGAAGGATAAACTTCTGCAGGACTGTTGAGACAATCCACACCTAAGTGCTGACCCTACATTGTCACCGACAACAGAGTAGTGTAGAAGATTTTACTTTTACCCAAAGATGACTGCAGTGAAACAAACCTGTCAGAATTTGTGCCACAAGGACATTCAAATCACTCAAGTCATGAACCTCGCAATCACTTCCACTCAACAATTTAGAATTGCCCCCACTACTGTTTGGCTATTAATTTAGCTACAGTAAGTTGCAAATTGCAAGCAGGGTTTAGGCAGTTTCACTTCCAGCTTTGTGAGCCCAGGCCAGTTTATGTGCTGTCTGTGTGAGTGTATGAGGAGCCTGCTTTGGCCTCACTCATGTGCACGTACACAGCAGCTATCACCACACAAGCAAGAAAGAAAACAGTTCAGGAGATCATGAAGCACCTCATAGTTTACAGAGAATGGAAATGGAAATTCAGTGCCTTCTTCTGCATTCATTAACATGTAAATGATTCAAGAGAGGTCCCTGCCAAATTGAACAGTTACGATCCATCCAGAATCCCTTAAAAATGAGAGACCTAGTCCTTCTTAACCATGTCATTATGGAAATACATTATCCTAATTATACCCTGAACACACAAACACAGCAGCTAGTAAAATTTTGTCTCTTCTAGAAACAATTACTACAGTGGCCAGAGAAAAGGAAACAATTAGCAAATATAGAAATATTAACTTCCATATTGGGACCACTTCTGAGTGCATCAAGTATACTACAAAGTATGCTAATACTATTAGAAATCTGTTCATTCAATTATATCAAAACAGTAGCAGGGATGTTCTGGACCAAAATCAATCCCACCATGAAGAGGAATGTACTACGTGCTCAGAGTCAGAGAGAGAACACCTCCACTACAGATCAAGGTACATGCCCCTGAAATAAATCCAGCTTGGCCAACCTACACATGGGAGCAGAAGAGATGTAACCCATGGGTTTAGCTCTTCCTTCAGGCTGTTTCTGTACTAAGTGTGCAACTCTTACAGCAATCAGATAACTCTTGGACTTGAACTACCTGATTTAAGATAAACTCATCTACACTATGCCACAGCCAGGTGAAATAGCAGCACAGTGAGGGAAGGATGGAATGAAATCTAAATTGTAAACCGATCAAAGTGAAGTCCTATCATAGATGCACAGTAAATCATAGGTTGCAGAAATCTCTGGAAAGGGGAAAGAGACCAAGAGAATTTAACAAGACGACTCAAATTCACCCATGCATACTGCTTCACATCCACTCATGCAGTCTTTAATAAGATCATCTATAACCATAAAAGCAAGATGCACAGATGACACGGCTGATCTAGAAGGAAAGGAATGTTTTTCCAGAGCTGAGAATACAAAAGCATATATATAACTTTATCTGGGAAAAGGTGGGGGAGATATGTTAGATATATAAGAGCTTCTGAAGCTCTTAAGTAAAAAAACCCCATAGGCTTATTTAAAAACAAATAAAGAACAATACAGTATTAACTGTAACACATTTACTCTGAAAATATCCTATAAACTTCAATAACCTGACAAATTAGTTTAATGTTTTCTCACACATATTGCTGCACCAAAATATAATTATTATATTTCCCTGGGGGGTCTCCAGGGACTTATCTCCACCTCCTTCCAACAGGGGGAATCTTTGCAGGACTGTCGTGCAATGCAAAAGCTTTTATAAGCTGCAGGGCTACAGCATGGATGTTCACAGCCCTTCCTTTACAGCCACCCCTTGAACTCTCAGCAGAAGCCAAGTCCCACAGAGTGGTCCCCGTTCTCCCCAGGCAGCAGCTGCAGTGAGGGGTTGCCTGGGGCTCGCCAGCACCTCGGGGCTGCTCTGTAAGGTCAGCAAGCTACTCTCACTGCTGCTGTGACATGCAGTCTCCAGGAAAAACATGGATGCTTCAGAAAATGCTTCTATGAGCAGGTTTTATTCTCTTCTCAAGAAACAAGAGGATTCAAGAGGTGTAGTGTAAATAAAAACCTTTGCCAGCTCAGTTCACCTGTTCTAAAGCACTGCATGAGGAAGAATGTACAGGCCATAAGGTCAGGCCTAACTCAGAAGCTGGTGCTATTTATACACACAATTAACTGGCCTGTTTGCACGTGATACACCTGGAAAGGACAATTTACAGTAGTCTGATGTGGAGTAAGGAGTGCCTCTCCCTAATGCAGATTCCCCTTTACAAGGTGCCTGGTAAAACCAGGAGGGAAGTCAGATCCTCCTGGGACTCTCTGGATCCCAGGGGAGTTCCTAAAATCAGCTGAAGCTCTAGGCATGACTCATCTAATGCTCTATGGTATCCCTTCTGCATGTGACAACCAGGGCACCAAAGTGATGCCAAAGGAAGGGTGAAATGACTATTGGCCTTTTTATTGTATTTGCTACAAGTAAATTTAGGAATTTTTCTAGCAAAAACACAATTGCCTTAGACTAGCTACTATTATTTGGTAATATTTAATACTTCTGTATACAGGGTGAGGGAAATGGACCTTTAATTCATACTTTTGCTTCATTTAAGAAGGAGGAAGAACAGTTTTGAGGAAATATTATATCCATATGGGAAAAAAGGGAGCAAGTTAGAGGATATTTTGCTCCCATAAATCTTGAAAGTAATTCTGTTTTGGAAATATTAAGAAATTATGAATACTGTAAGCTCATGCACTTTGTCACCTCAATAAATCAGGGCAAGCCAGAACTGATGTCCAGCAGTGACAGGAAAATGCTGTCTGCCAGACTCTCCAGGAGCATGGCTGTTCTGTCTCAGCTCTGAACCACATCTGGCGTATTCCAGGACCCTTCAGGAAATATCGGGATTTGCCTCAAACAGGCCATGGGAATGCTCTCTGCAGAGCACCTAAAATACATTCCAAGGAATGCATGGGAGTTTGTCAAACAGAAAAAGCAAAAGTTTCCAAATGATGTGAAAACCCTGCATGCACTGAGCAGCTCAGTATGGGATGCTGCACTTTGCCTGTCACAGAAAGCTGCTGAAAGGCAGGTTGGCTTCAGGGGCAGCCACAGCTTCAGACCCTAAACAGGCTTGTGCTTCGTCAGAACACGGTGCAGAAAGGGACAGTTCAGATTTTTCAGATTTAAATTTTCCCCTCTAAGCCCCCCGAATTCCAGAACAGACATAATGCAATCTCATTGCATGTGATAGCCTGAAAAGATGAGGAATTTGGCTGCTTGTGGCACACACTTATGACCTGTGTAATTTGAGACAGAAATGCCAACCATCTACAATCTCTAGTTTGAATGGCATACCCTGCTAAAACACAAATGACATCAAAATGGACTAAATGCTTGATATGATAATTGTGAGGCACAAAACAACCCTCTCCCACTTCTCAAGTTTGAATTCCTCACACAAAGACATTAATAAAATCTCTAACAATTTGTCACTATGCAGAGCGAAAGGAAGAGAGAGTTCTGCCAGAAACGCTTCTTAAACAGGAATCTATAATCACACAAAAATGTGATATATATATATTTGTGCCTACAGAATTCTGGCTTATGTGACAAAACATTACATTTCCAGTTTTTTCCTCCCTGACAAGAAGAGTTGTGACCCCAAAACATTTCTGAAGGCTGAACTAGTCTGCCAGAAGCTCCCTGGCCAAGTTTTCCAGCCATTCCATTCTGTCCCTGATACTGAGTTCACTTCACAGCTAGTCCTCTTTGATAAGCACTGAGATATTCAGCATAAGCAGCACTGACTTCCCAAAGCATCCTGCAGTCGCTGTGCAAGGTAATATCACACACTGAATCTTGACTAGAATCTGCTCCCTACTCCTTATCTGCTGCTTTCCAGGCAATTAATAGATAAATGTGTAAAAGAGAATAAGCTACATCTGAGAGAAAGTAAAATAAATAAACTGATCCATGTGTCTTTGGCTTTAATGAAGAGGGACAAAGAAAAGGTCACGTTCCTGAATGAGTAAAGGAGAAGACAGCACCACATTCCTAAGAAACCACGGCACTCAGGAAAGGCAGACTAGCAGCCACTAAGCTCCACTCTGAGCTTAGATTTCAGGTATTCCTTTTTTTTTAATGTCCTCCTTTAAGCTGACCTGCACTTCTGTTTATTCTGTAATTAAGGAGTATCAGGAGTGTTGGAAAACTGAAAGTTGAAAGAAAAAAGCCCAAACAGTGCTAGAACCTAATGCTGTGCAGAACCTGTACACTGCATTTGTAAAGGGGCAGGAACAGCTTTTTTCTCTTTTATTAAACCACTCAAATAAATGACTTATTTGTTCTGGCATGACTTCCATCTTCTGTTTGCTGATGATCAAAAGCATCCATGGTTAGACAGAAGGCACAAAATCTACCAATGTTAATAATTAAATACAAACTGAAGCCCTTGAGTGCTGAATCATTAGCCCTGACACAGGCATTTATGGAAGTACAGAGAGAAAATCTAAACTAACCTTTTCCTTTTTCCCTACTGAGAGCTAGATGTATGCTGTCTCCCTTGCCTCCCTTCTCAGGGGAGCAGCATGGTGTGATAGCATAGCAATGAGGAGGTTTGTGACGTCCTGATTTCACATTTCTCATTGACATTAATCCTCTGTCAAAAATCCAAGCAGCTCAAAGATTCCTCAAGGAGCTGAAAAATTTAAGAAACTGCATTAATAAGGATTAACCCCATCCTACAACTAACATACTACTTTCCCTATATCAGCAAACGCGCCCCCAAGAAAAAAAAAAGATGGCTGCGAGAAGAATATCTTTAACAGCAGAGATCAGGCCAAAAATTTAGTTGATCTTAACAACTGCAGAAGTCTAAAATAAAATAATATGGTAAAGACAACTTAGCACTGAAGAATGGTTGGTCAGAGCATCCTACCAGTGCCATTTGAGACCATCTAATTCTTTTGCAAGAGGGTGTGAGCCACAGATCCCCACCCAGCTTCTCCCATGCTCCTCGTGCCTACAGACCCTTGAGTGGATCTGCAGCTGCATCTTCCAGGCTGCAAAGGCCTCAGCGACTCGGCCACTCTCCAGAGGCCACTGAACTACACAGCAGGACAGCAGTGCTCTGCAGCAAATGTCACAGCAACTCCAAAAAGATGACTTTGAACAGGTTTTAATCCATAAGCAAAGGAAGGGGCAGGTAAAATCAGCTGAACCAAAACCCCACAAACCACGTAGCAGTTATTCAAGTTATCCCTGCCTACTTCCCTGGGAATGATTGCTCCGTACCTTTGAGGCACTCTGGAACATCTTCTTGCCCTCTGCTCTCCATCACCTAGTACGGTGTTTAAACTCATCAGTGCAGATGTTTTCCCACTGCCTGCTCACTGCTCTATTTAGAGCTGGACCAGCTGCTCCAAGATGTATCTTAAAAGGCCCCCATCCTCTGCACTGTGGTTCATACACAAAACATTGTTACGCTCTTGTAGAAAAGATAAACATCCTATCATGAATGAAAAATGTAAATATCACAGCTGTAAAACCTGTTAAATACTCTACTTTATTCAAGATGAGAAACGACTTAAGGACCAAGTCAAATTCTGGGCCTCATGCAAAAAAACATGAACAAACTGAAAAAAAGGCCATAGGAAAGCTCTGAAAAAATCTAAGGTCTAGAAAACATGATGTCTGAGGAAAGCTAGAATAAAAAAATTACTTTGTTTAGTCTAGAAAAAACTGGAAGAGGACATGATAAGCCATTAAATATTACAAGGCTGCTGCAAAAGAGAAAGACAGAATCTCTATATCCCTGGTAAAGAGAAGTAGTAACACTAGTCCTAAAATGCAGCAAAGAAAACATCATCATTAAAAAAATACTTCTTACACTTGGGATCATTACACATTGAAGTCTAGTGTCTGGACATGGGTTACAGAACTCACATCAACTACACCTGTTTCTGATTTGATTGCATTATTTTTAACAAGTTTGTATCTATTAAATACCAGTTAGCCATAGCTGTGCCTACTTTTAAGAGGGAAAATGAAATAGATGATCTTTCAAAGTTCTGCACAAGTCTATTTCATCTAAAAGCTCTTTCATCTAAAGGCTAACATTGTTAGGAGGTGACCAAATAGCCAAGCTACAGTCTGCTGTAGCTGAGAATCAAGAGCTGCCCTTCAGACTCCTTGCACTTCTCGAGCATTTCTCTTCGTATACGGTAATCAAATGTCAGCACAAACATCACTGTAGATAAGCAGCACATGGATTTTGCAGCCTGCTGCCTGCCAAGAGTGCTTTCTGTTTGTACCCCGCACCTTTGTGATAAACAGGAAGACACGTAAAGTTTAACCTTTCTGCAGTCATTAATGTCTTGGGCTTATGGCACCACCAAGGCACAGAATCAAAGAATGATTTAATATCAGCTCAGTCCCTCCTGCTCGCTGACTGTGTTCTGACGTGCATCAAGTCCAACAAAGTGTCCCGAGCAGCTTACCTATATAATGCAATTAATCATGGGGACTGGAAAAGTTTTGAGCTAAACTAAATATTAAAGACAAAAAGAAATCCGTTTGCCTGCTCTGATGAAACTGTCACACTTTCCTACTGATTCTCCAAACATTTCAGACAAAAAACACACATGCACACACAAAAAATAACAAGAAGCTTGGTTTAAAGGTTGGCTTCCTCTTGGGGGAAAAAAAAAAGCTATAAAATTCAGACCAAGCAGAAACTTTGTCCTGACCTGCCTCATGGAGCAGCTTATAAGACAACATGCAAAATTTGTCATTGTTCACAGAACTCCCTAATACCAAAACACAATTATGCAATGGTGAAAAGCTAACTTCTCAACAACACAGGGTTCTGTTAGTTTAAAAACCAGTCCTCTAACATCATTTCACTGTCATAGCTTGTTTCTCGTGTGTTATTGTCAATGATGCAAGATTGAATTACAGCTCATTTTTCCTACAAAAAGCCAGGTGAGGGGTTCAAGAACTCTGAGGGAGCACTGAGCCAAATAGATGAGATTATGTGGTATTTGGAAACATGATGAAGGTGAGCGAAAGCAGACTGCAATTACTGCCTGAGTTTCCAAAGCCTTCCGTGCAAATAAAAAAAAAGAGATGAAGAGGGAAGGTGAAAGGCCCAGTACTTCTCCCAAGAAGAAAGAGTTAGCTCCCATAGAAGATGCCAGCCAGCAACTCTGCCAGTTGGCCAAACTTTAGAACAATTATGTTCCTGTTAATATTCCACTGAAACAGGAAGGGGATTGTGCTTTCTAATGAGCACAAATTCGAGAGTAGTCATGTGGGGTTAACTGCTGCTGTGCAACACTGCACTCCCAAAAGGAGGATATGTGGGGTATTTCTTTTTGACTGCTGAAGATCTAACATATTCCAGAAGACTGCAGATGATGGGCACAGTTCCCAACACGGACCTGTTGTCTTTCATCATACCAATTAACCAGTCTGTTAAACGCAGTGACTGAACGTTACTTTTATAAAGCCAACTTCATGTTCTCTTTATCCTTCTTGCAGAGAGAAGTTAATCCCTGTCATTGCCACCCACTGCTCATTCTTGTCACTACTGGCCATGTCTGACTGTCCCGAGCTGCCAGTAGCCTTATGATGGAGTACAACAAATTGCACTTCACTTTTTCAAAAGCCTCCCATCTAATTTTCTCCTACCACATTATTTAAGATAGGCATTAATTTAATGCCTGTCTTGAGGTCATCCTACTGTATCAGGCCAATCTTCAGATTTCAAATCATTGGAGGGAATAGTAAAGTTTTGAGTGGCCTTTGTACAAGAAATTATGTCACTGCAGAAGGAGCCTGGAACACTCAATGCTGTAAAGAAACTGGTAGATGTGTAGTGAACAGGACAGTGATGAAAAAGAGCCTTCCCCTATCAGCTGAGCCAAAAATGCACATGTTGCTGAGCACAGCCAAGCACAGAACAGATGTGACTGCTCTGTTGATGTAGAGCACAGGGGATGTGGCACAGAAGGGAAAAAGCTGTTGAAGCTGATGAACAACTAAGCACAAAATGAGTATGACTTGATCCAGATACAACCAGCTAAAGACAAAAATAAAGTCACCAATGTTTAGAAAAATCCAGAACAGCCTTGTTATGGAAGCTAATGATGAGAGGAAAGCACAAAAGAAATTACTTGATGTGAAGCTTGGTCATTTTATGAAAGGGGTTGTATGATTTGGTGTCTGCATAGAAAGAGGACTTGACTTCATAATTCATTCAGTTTCTGAATGCCTGAAGTTCCTTCCCTTCTGACCTGTTGTTCTTCTCCGGGTCAAAAATCCACCTGAGGCAAAAGTTCTCTGCCTAAGTCTTACTGGAGTGAGGATGCTGGTAGAAGAAATGTCAGTGTTTCAAGCTTTGTAACTAAAAAAGATGGGTTGCTCTGAGTGAAAATAGTCTCAATTTTTTCAAGGCTCATACACTTCTGGAATGACCAATGCCATTTTAGAACCTGGACAGAAAATTCCTATTAACATGATATGGAAAACATTAACTGTTGTGAAATACACATTATGGCATTAACAGAAGTCTTGTGAGCTCTTCTGATTTTCTTCCATGTAGGGCAATATTCTGAAAAGCCCTACAGGATGCAATTCCTCATATCACACTCCTGGGGGAATCTCAGCCTTCATGTTAAAAAAGTCTCACAGCAAATAAAAAAATATTTTTCTAGACTTACAGTTGGAAATGAGACCTCAATAACTAATAAATGCTCAGAAACCTGAGGAAAAATAAAAAGAAACCATTATTTTTCAATTGCGTTCATTTCCTGTCCTGACTCATTATTACCGACTATTTGCAGGTTGCAATTCTCATCAGTGCAACCCCCTACACTGACTTTTAGGTGATCCAGAGAAGGTTTCCCCAATGAAAATGCAGGCAAGGGACAAGCTTGCTTACAGACACAAACAGGAAATGAGAAGAAAACAGTAAAAGTGATGGGGAAAAAAGTCTGCAGAAGCTATTGCTCCAATAGCTGCCTACAGCACACAAGACAGTCAGATAATTAAATGCAAAGAAACAAAGACAAAAAGTGAATCTTCTTTGCACACCACAAATTGATGCTCAAAGCCAATTATACAGATAGTCCACTATGATGTTTCTTACAATTTTTCGTCAGTTGTTTTCAAAAGCTTTTTTTTTAAAGTTATCACAATGTGGATTTCATGTGAAAAACTGGCATAGCAATGACTATATCAAATCAAGTCTGCAATTTATTTGAGAAAACAGGGAGATATGAACTAGAATCGAGAACAAAATTTGTGGTGGAAACGAGAAGGGACTGAAAGCATAGGAGGTGATGGGCAAGCATGGGAGATGCTGGACAAGCACAGTTCTCCCCAAACACTTTGAAATTGGACAATGCTTTTTGGTTGGAACCCACACCATGACTTGTCCTATTCAGCAGATGGACATCCTAACTTAAAGAACAGTGAGAGTGGAAATGTTCTCCATTGTACAAATTCCTAAGGCCTAAACAATTTAGCTTGCCATGATCCTTCTTCTAAGAAGTCGTTCAAGGAACAGTTCTGTGATTTTCAAGCTTGCCAAGAAGTCAAAGTAGTATCATTCATCCAACCAGAGAATAAGCTTTTTTCCTTCTATTAGGTGGAACAGGATAATGCAGCTTTAAGTGCCACCTCCTAGGTACAGCCACTTGACACGCATTTGTACAATGTACACAAAAAAGTACCATTACTATCAGAATAATTTCACTTAGTGAAAAACAGTTACAGATAGATTACAAAGCTGCTATTAATGAGATCCATATCAATCCCAATGGGAGAAATTCCAGATGCATTTCTGTTTCTCTGCTGCACAATAGACTTCACATTGTGGTGCAGGACAAAGCGGGGGCAGCCAGTTGTTATTATTTAATAAGATTCAGACAGAGGTTTTTTCCTTCCTTTAACCAGATGCAAAAACCTCCAAGGATTTCACTGAAANGCCAAAACCCCAAGTGGAAAGAGTATTTTCAGAGGGACCTTTCCCCCTAGGCACCAGGAGGAAGTTCTATAACTAGAGATAATGTCTGATAGGGTTGACATGGACCTCATGCCCAGTTTCATGTAATTTTCTGGCTTCTCTGTCACCTTATTAATTCCAGCCCTTAGCTTAAGAGTGGTGATCTGTAAAGCAACATGCATTAAAATCTTCCAGATAATATCAGCACTATTTAATATACTCCTCTCCCCTTTGGTCCCATGGCTTTGAAAGTAAACAAGTATTTTAACAAAACAAGGGTAAGACACTGAGCTTGTAAAACCACTTTCTAGGTACTGTTTCCAGAGATAAGGCACAGACACTGGACACTAAAGAGTTTCCATGCAAGAGGCCACCTGACAAAGCCAAAAGGATTTACTGACTCACGGAGCAAGCGGGTGCTGTGGAGAAAGCTGCAAACAGTGCCAGCACAGACAGCTACATCCTTTCCTCATCATCCCACACAGAAAGTGTCTGGCTTGCGTTAGAGATTAGGCAGGGAAGAAGAGACTGGAGGTGAGACTTGACTACTCTGGTGAAGGAAAGAACCACAAACCATGTGAACTTCCCCTGTTCCACCTGCAAAACAGGTGTGAAAAACAAGGCCTGTCCTTCCAGCCAGCACACTCACTGGCCTCATCCAACCAGAGTCTCTGCACTGCTGTGTCCCCACATCCAAATTCATCACACAAGAGACCATGCAGCAACAACAGCACCCACAGCAGTAATTTCAAAGGACTCTGCCAAGAGGCTTGATGAATACCTGAAGCACAATGCATGCTCTTAAAAGCCTGCCCCATAAAATGCTATAAATCTCCTAGAGGAACTGATATCCTCCCTGACTCACTAATCAAAGCAGAGACACCCTCCCAGTTCTCATTGCTCCACTTGAAAAATGGTACAACAGTCCTCCTCATTCCAGGAATGGAGTTTTTCAATGAGATAGTTCATTTCAACAAGTTCCCACAAGAAAAAACTGCAGAAAAAAGGATGCTGCTGGTTTGTACATTTGAGATTTATGTAAGTAACTGAAACAAATACTAAATATTATTAGCTACTAAAGGAAATGGTTACAGAGAAGATGAGGGGATGAAAACCTCTCACAAGCACGCCTTCTCTTTCAGTATCCTTGATAAAGAAAGCACTTCTCCTACAGCTGTGGGAAAGAAAACAAGACATAACGGCTGAAGTTAAAATTACACATCTTTGGCTGTTATCAAAGGGAGCTATAGCACATGGACAAAGTGCAGTCTGCGTGATTCCAATTCCAAACCAAAGAAATGCTGCAGGCACATTCATCATCAACATTTGTATTTGCTCCTGAATATCACAAAGAGCAGTGAACACTGCTGATCCACTACTTTTGTCCCAGTGGCAACATTTAATTGCGTCAACTGCATTCAGCCTTTGTAGAAAGCACCAGTAAGTTCACTCCTACAATTGCTACTCTCCCAGTGACCCCCTCAGGCAAACCAACATGAAGCAGCTCCAGCGTGCAGCGCTGCCAGCTGACACACAAACCCTGCCACACCCGGGAGTTTTCCATACCCTTGGAGTGTGGGTGGAACAAAGTACAGAGAGTAACCCAGCATCTCCATGAAACCATCAGGGAGACACAAAAGAATCACGGAATCGTTCTGGTTGGAAAAGATCTCTAAGGTTGAGTCCAACCATTAGCCCAGCCCTCCCAAGGCCACCACTAAACCCCAACCCCAAGTGCCACATCTAAATGTATTTTAGCTCCCTCCAGGGATGATGATGCTGCTACCTCCCTGGGCAGTCTGTTCCACTGCTTGATTTTGGTGGAGAAATTTTTTCAGGTATCAAATCGAAACCTCTTCTGCCACAGCTTGAGGCCATTTCCTCTTATCCTGTCGCCTGCTACTTAGGAGAAGAGAAGGACACCCACCTCATTAGAACATCCTTCCAGTCCCTCATCCTGTAGAGAGTGATGAGGTTCCCTCTGAGTCTTCTTTTCTCCAGGCTGAACACCCCCAGCTCCCTCAGCAGCTCCTCACAGAACTTGTGCATTAGAGCCTCCACCAGCTAGTCTCTGCCTTGGCCTGGAATTCAGTCTATTCACTGTATTTTCTTAACATCATCCTGTTCTGGTTTTTTTCTCATTCTTTTGTTTGCCCAGTTATGTTTGTCTAACCACTTAGATGGCACTCCACAAACAATTGCTTTCAATTTACATCTGTCACAGAGAAGGTGTTCTGTGTTTTCTTTCCACTTCTTTAAGGTATTAAACTTTTCAGTACAGACATTTTGGAAGCAGACACACTTGGTGTGATGGGGCAAGAAATCTCTCCATTAAAATGACAAATTGCAGTCATTTTATTCTCATTCAATCTTACTTTTAACAAAACAATCGCCTTGTTAAGGAAAACTGAAAAATGTCATGAAAGCTCTCAGCCTGTAAAGTGAAAGCTTTGAAATGCACTGGCAAAAGAAAATGAAGACTGTAATACAAATGACGAGTAATCTTAATCACCAGCTATTTCTAATATCTTTTTGTCCTAAGTACCTCTACCCACCAATAAACCACCAAAAGCTTAGTCACTTTTTTGAATTTATAGAGGTACAAGAGAACAAATAACAAGAAAGCTATGGTTCAAGCCACTAAATATATAAATAAAGGCAATCAATAACGATAACTCTTTTTTTTTCAAAGCTGTAAGAAAATCCTATAAAATGTTGTGATTGCCCTTCAAAATTTTTCTCAAATAGTTATTTTTCTAAAAACAATTTCCCCATATTAACTTAGAGTAGTTTAAAAAAAATTAAAGCCCACAACCCCATATAATTCAGGATATTCTTTAATTTCCTTGTCTAAACAGAAAAGTTGAAGGACTACATTAGCCAAGTATCTGCTGATCTCAGTGACAGGAGAAACAGCAGATTTGCATTAGCCAGGAAAATAGCAATGCTGTTGGCCAAAAGGAGAACTTCCCACAAGTATTTATGGGTGCTCTTAGGGCAAGTGTTCAAACAGACAGCTGTGGAGTGAGAAAACAGTACAGGATCGTCCCACATTACTCTCTCTGCCTCTACAATGCTCATGCTCAGCCCTCCCAAACTGCACCTTTCCACTGGACATTTTGCTTCTCCTGAGCTGCAGACTAAGTGCACTTGTCTGTGACATTTACAAGCAACACAATTATAAAAACCTGCAGATTCTCACATCAGTGTTGTGCAAATATCACTGTCTAAACCACAGACTACAAGTGACTAAAGAAAAGATTTTCAGAGACTATCAGCACTTTGCTGAATTCAACAGCAACTGCATAGTAACCAGTCTTCCCAACAAATCAGGTTACTCATGTTACCATACTTGTCTTGTAGCAATTATTTCTGAGTATTCCCAGTGCATGTTTTCCCACCATGACAACCTGATACAAGCTCTGCAGCAATGGTTTTCATTTTAATATCTCAGACAGTCATGGAGTGAGTCAAATTGACAGCCCCTCTGCTGATACCAAATTTAGAGGCAGCAAAACAGGTTCACTCCTGTCAATTTTTATCAGCTAAACTTTGAAAAATGGTGCCTCCAGTTAGAGGGATTAGTATCTCCCTGAAAATAGGTACTAGGAACAAAAATACAAGAGCAGCTCTAGTAGAAATAAGAACAGGCTGATATGCAGGAGTATCAACAAATTGCTCCCAAACCTGCCTGGGGCCAGCACAGCTTTGGAGAATCTGTAACAGTCGGAGGGAGCTTTCATTCCATCACTACTTCTTTTGATACCAAGAGCATGCTGAATGTCTGCAAAGCACAAATCTGAACAAACTTTGCCTGCTCTGCTCACTGTTATCACCCACTGAAAGCTATTGTGGGTGCTTCTTGAAATGCACATCAAGAGCCTGGACTGAGGGCAGTGACCTCGAGGGACTGAGCTGTGCCAGCAACAGCCACCGACAGCAACCCCAGGACAGGCACAGGGATCAGAGCTGTGCTCTCCTGGTAATTACAGTTACTGCACCAGAACTGGTTGTCTCTGAGGGAGGGGAAAAAAAGAAAGTGTTGTTTGATTTTTAGCTTGGGATTATTTTTTTAAGAATTCATCAGCTTGATTGCCCAGCAGTATGGTAAATCCCACCTAAGGATGCGAGAGAGACTGTGCTGGGGCAGATCAGAGTTCAAAATCTCTTTTCCAAAAATGGCAATAAATGGATGTCCAAGGTAAAGCAAGAACAGGGCAAAGAGATAAAATATTTCCTCCCTAGCATTCACACAGCTTTCAAACATTTTCAGCTGAGTGGATTTCCTGAGCTTGATGTGGTTTGTCTAATCAGCAACCCCCCTTTCCCTGCCAGCAATGGATCCCTCCTCCAAATGTTTGTCCAGACTCCTCTGGAATTTGTACAGACAATTTGCAGCTGTCACAAGCTCTGGCAAGGAACTGCCCAGGTATATGACCTGATGCACAAAGAACTGAATCTTTTTTGTTCTGATGCATGTAAGTAGAAACACATTATGCAGAAAGACTGTATCAGTGATTTTTCCCTTCTACCCTTTTTCCCTGTAATAAAAGCCAAAGGAAAGTTCAGTGTAGCTCAACCAGAAGACCCCCCATGAAAGATCATATCTCCTTCCAGCTGCCTCAGCAATCACATTGTCCCCTACCTCTCAATCTTTCTTCGCCCTCAAGGTCTTCCCTTTCTCCGTCTTTGGGATTTGACATTACCAAGCTTTGAAGAAATTTTGTTTCATGCAGCTCTCATCTGGGAAGTACACTCCACCTCTGCACAACAGAAGCCTTTTCATCAATTTATGATGTTCCTTATGTGTTCTCATGCTCTATCTCCTAAAGCTTCCAACTGGCTCCCCTGATGTCTACCTCAAGCCACTTGCTCCTACCCACCAGGTGAGCACCTTCCCCTTTTTGGCCTTGGAGGCCACTCAGCAACATTTAAATAGGGAAGTACTGCAGGAGTATTGCCTCTCCCATCTTGTGCAGAGTCCAGCCTCCTCCTGTATACACAGAGGACAGCTTTCCCTAAGATGTTTCATGGCTGTTAAGATGGCTGGGAAGTTTCAGATTTATGGCCTATGACTAAAAAGCTCTCTCTGCACATTGTAGTTCCTGACAGGACCATTACAAATTCCAGGGAAGGGCATGGACCTGCTGTAGCAAGTCTAGAGGAGGGTCATGAAGATGACAAAGGGCTGGAGTGTTCAAGGGTAGGCTGGATGGGGTTTGGATCAACCTGCTCCAGTAGAAGATGTCCCTGCCCATGGTAGGGGTGAGTGGAACTAGCTGATCTTTAAGGTCCCTTCCAACCCAAACCATTGTATGGTTCTGGGATCTGTGTAGGACTGAAGGGCCATGCACATACAGCAAGCCCCAGCTGCTTTCTGGAAACAGGGCACATGCACAGAAACCATAGCACACTCAGGAAATGTTCTGGGCTTCCAGATGGTGAAAAACATGAAGTCACTACATCCGCAGACTGCACTGAACAAGAAACAGCAATTATGGCAGCTACCAACTGTGTCAAGAGATCCTCTCCTGCTCTTTTGAGCTGGCCAATGTTCTTCAGCAGCTGCACACTAGGAGTCAAACACCAGCTTTCAAAAAGACATATTTTATAAGGAGATGAGGCCTGTCCAGACACAAATGACAGAGCCACACTACTCCTCTTTAGCTTCAGCTAGCGTGGGAATGAAGCTCAGACACAGGAAAACTGCCTCTGTAGCACTGTCCTGCAGCTGTCAAAGAACTGGCATGTGAACAAGTCAGGCACAGGAAGAAGAGAAGTGCTACTACAACCCTGGCCAACTGAGCAGTTTCAGAATCTCAATCTGACAGCACAAAAGTAGGTGACCATAGAGACACTCTCCCTCTTTCTGCACAACTTTGACTCGGATGGCCACACGTTGTCCCTATGGACCTGCAGGAGATACAGGAATACCTATGCTTTGATCCAGCAGTAATGACTTAAAACCCAGTCCTGTGTGGGAAGTGTTGACAAATTACCTCTGGTAGACACTGAAATCACTTAAACAATTAACTGAGATTAGATTAGCTGGTAGGTTTGGAAAAAGGCTATGAATAAGATGTGTGCAGCCACACATGTTTTTACTCAATTAGATGACAGTAGGACATGCATTACTTCAAACATCAAGGCTACACCAGATCAGATAAGCAATCCCACCTAAAACAAAAGCCAGCAACATACTTCCCAAAAATGTAAAATAAGTTTGTGCTAAGCCACAGTGGAATAAACTGACCAGAGACACAGTTTCTTCCCAACCTCATTCAGCTTCAAAATCAATACCTTAAAGAGCAAGAATTCACATTCTTACTTTTTTTTTAAAATCCACTGCAACTATAGCAGTTTTGTTACTTGTATAAGTTTATGATGTTACATCTCTCTTTCAGATCCTGTCTCAGTAAAGTCTATAACATTAGACCAGTTTGAAACATGGTCTATTTCCATTTAATTGAAAGCCAGGAAGGTTTAATATTTAATGCAATTTACCACTTTCCTGACATTCACTAAAAGGTACACACCTATGGTATTTCCTCTGCAAACTAAATGCATCCCATTTTTGGCCATACAATATCTGTCCTTCCTAGACAGACACACAGTGCTTTTATTTTGGAGTAGATCAGAAAGCAGATCTGAAGTAGGTTTGCAGACACACAGGTCTTCTCTACCACTACCTCTCCTCAGCAAGTAGTAAGAGGAAGAGCATAGAACCAGTGCCTGAGCACTGTGAGCTGCCTCCTTCAGGAAGATTTACAGAACTGGTGTGAAAGAGCTTCTGAAAGACCTGAGGAGTGCAGTGAAAAAACACCTTTTGAGAAGAGCCATTTTGATGGTGGCAAAGGCTGTTGGCTGAAGTAACCTAAAAACCCACCAGTTTTAATTTGTCACACTTCTTCCACCCTATCCTGTAAAGTCACATCACATCAGCTCAGAAAACATCACCAACAAGAGATAACAAGAAAGTCATAAACACAGGATTGCACAGACAATGGGACAGGCTCTCTGGTGACTTGGACTAGAGATTTTACTTTTTAAAGCCATATTTCAGAGTCACACCTCTAGAGTCTGCTTGGAACCCATCTGAGAGCAGTCCTTGAAACTTAGCAGTGAAGCAAGTAAAATCAAGACAGGGAGAATAAACCACCTGTAAAACAGCAGGGAAAAGCAGATATAAGGTAGCAGTAAATTGTCGTAAGTGATGCAACAGGTCACAGCAAAGAGAAAACAGGCACTGCACTGTGAGATTTGAGCCACTACACACACAGCAAAGCTTCAAATAGGTTCACACTGCATCACAGTGAATTACAGGAGTCATGCTGGTCTGTGTCAAACCATGGTCACCTAGATATTTAGAGGCCTATTTTTAACATTCCTTTTAAAGAGTTTTCCTGGTAGACCACATTTATTGTGCTGTGGTTTTTCAAGTCTATTGGCAAGTTTACGTAATATACTTGTTTCTTTCATTCCTGCAGATGAAAATCTGATTTTAATGAGAGATTGCCCATTTTGGTTAGCAGGTCAATCTTTACATGCTTAAGCCTCTTTAAATTCCTGGATGTATACAGCCTAGGATGGGTGATTTAGCACTGATCAGTTTAGCAGTGTGAGAGAGACCAGAGACACTGCCCAGAGATATTTTACTGTTCTGAAGTTAGTTCCTAAGCTCATGATGCTTGAAAGCTGAAAAACAGGAGAGCAGCTTTACAAATTGCAACAGGGAGGAGAGCTAAAGCTTCAGACAGATACACTCTGTCCTCCACCTCCTTCCTGTCTGTACAAATGAAAACAAAATGCCTCTAACTTACAAAAAATACTTGCTACTATGGGCAGAAGCATGACAAAGAATCCACCCTCCAAGCAGTTTTAGTGACAGCTTCCATGGTAGTCTACCTCTTGCTCAATGGGGTTCTTTTTAAATGATTAGCAAGGGTGTAATTAAGGAAACTGAAGGAAGAAAGGTACCTCAAAAGATGAATGAGTCCTTTATTCAGGGTATCACTGAGATGGGGCACAGGCTGTATGACAAGCAAAGATGAGGGTGCTGCTGGGCAAGATGAACACGAGCCAGTGTTGGACCCTTGCGGCAAAGGCAGCCAAGAGCCCCCAGGGTGGGGGGACCCTTCCCCTGGCTCAGCACCAGGGGGGCACTGCTGCAGGGCTGGGGCACTGCTGGGCTCCCCTTACAGAGAGGCACATTGGAACAAGTCCAGCAAGCTAAGATGATTAAAGGATTGAAGCATCTGCCACGAGGGGAGGCTGAGATAGATGGGATTGTTCAGCCTTGGGAAGTGAAGGCTCAGGGGGCTCTGATCAATGTGCATAAACACCTGACGGGGCAGTCAAGCAGGCAGAGAGACTCTGCTCAGTGGCGTACAACACACAGGGCAATAGGAACAAAACTGAAATACAAGAAATTCCATTTGATATAATGATGCTGCTAGGGTGGTCAAACACGGGAACAGGTTGTGCAGAGAGGTTGTTCAAACATAGCTGAGCAAAGTCCTGAGCAACCTGTTGCAGGTGACTCTGCTTAGAGCAAGGATTTGGACTAGACCATCTCCAGAGGTCCCTGCCCACCCCACCTAGCCAGTGATGCTGTGATCCCTCTCTGCATGAAGCAAGGAACAGTAACGTTGCAAGAGCTCAATTCCTATCCAGGTCAAATCTCAGAAACAAGAGTCTGCTAAAACCCCATTTTACATGAGTGCTGTAATTCCTGCTGACCTCAATCAGCCTAATCAAGTGGTAAGATTACAAAACGAAAAAAAAAGGCTTTAATTTGATTATTACTTGTAGCTATTCCATTGACCTAATGCTTGGCCACAAAGAGCTCATGAAAACTGTATTAATGTATAAAAATAGAGGATTTCATCCTCTGGAAATCACAGTTTAAATTTGTCATTCAACAAAACTGGAAATCTGTAGCTTCAATGTCATCCCATTGCTAATGGGCATGTCTACCTGGCATAAAACACACAAGGATAATTTGATCAATCAAGGCATCTGCCATTTAGTCAAAGCTCTCCTATGTACACCAACAACACCACCATTCCACACCTTCCCAGTTCAAGTGGAGTGGTAGTACTGATAAATAAGTTAACACCAGAGCTGTGTGACACAGCTGTCTGTGTCGGGAGGCTCAGGACTACAGCACAGCCAGCAGTGCTGCTGCAGGCAAGGACGAAAGGACAGCCACAGAGCAGAGACTAAAAGAACAAGAAAGCCCATCATACCCAGTAAGCGTGCACATTATGGCATTGCTTAAAATGTTAACTTCTGTTGTAAAGGAGACAGATAGTAAAAGTGACAACTGTTTCTCCCTAATGTTTTGATTTTGTTTTTTTTAAGCTACTCTTCAGCACAGTCATCTGATAAACTACAGAACTGTGCAACTAATATAAACTTATATGACAAATAAGCATAAATAGGAAAGATGCTTCACCTTTTTGTTTGAGTCAAATTAATAATTCAACAATCCCTTTATTAGTTAAAGCTCCCCAACGGCCTCATGAAATGTAGCAATTGGCAGAGAGGTCAGAAATTTGAAAACTATGTGCCCAGACGTGATCTGGTTTCATAATTTATACCCATGAACCATCTTAGCCACCACAAAGCAGAACATTTCTGGAATATGAACACAACATGGGAGCAACAGGGACTTCCATTTGTCTGATTTGAGGCTTCTTTTCTACATATTTAAGCATCAATCCAGCTGATCTGACAAAAGGTATTAAGCAAGAGACCAGAAGAAAGCACAGCCAGCACTTGGGTTATGCTGGCAGCTAGATGGCAGGTTTTATTCTCCCCAAGTAGAGACTTCTCTCATACTCAAAGCCTGAGTCCAAAAAGCACTTACAGGCCAGAGCCTCCTAGTCATGAAAGAGTCTGTGAACTCCAAAGAGTGGGTAGCTCACTTAGGACTATAACAATCCGAAACAGAATCCTTCTGATGAGGTCAAGGTTCCTGACAACACAAACACCACAATTCAGTGATTTAGCAAAGGCTGTCAAACCCACTACCCCTGTAATCCGCAGGGCACAGAACTGCCCTTCCTCCAGAGATTTGTCCCTCCTACTTCCCAGCAGCCATTCTAGAGTGGGCCCTGTTACCTCCTTCTGGAAGCATCTTAGACTCCTTAGCTTTAGACTCCTTCACCATCTTTCTCTATCTAAGCAAGAGAGGAAGAAAGCTGAACTTAATCCTTTGCCTGCTTGCAAAGTAGGCACCAAGTAAATTTACTCCTAAACCATCTATAACTTGGACTATTTTCTCTTGAATAATTCTATGCCAAGAGTGACTCAGAAATTATTTTGAGATAAGTTTTATCATAACTGTTCATAACCATTGCCCCATTACACTATTTGAAGGGATGGGCAGCATGAAGAATGCCTTTCCATCACTGTGTGAAATTTTGTGCTTTAGCAGCTTTCAGTCACCGAGGTCAACATTTTCAAAATAGACTACCCAGACTTCAGTTTTCTAAGGCAATTTAAGTAAAATAAGTCTATAAAACTTTGGCCTAGATTTCAGAGGTATTGCATGCATTCGGCTCTCACAGCTCTGTAGAATATATAGCTAAAAAAAAGAGATGAGGTTCATAAAACATGGATATAGACTAAACTTTGGAAATGTTGGTTTAAAGTCAAGGATCTGAAACCAATCACAAAAGAAACCAGAGTCAGCTTGTGAAAATATTTTCAATGCATTTTTTCTTAGCACATTTATGCCGCAGCAGTATAAAGCATCATGCACACACTAAAGATTTATTGAGTTATACCTTCATTGGGCACATTCTTGTCTCTCTTTTAAAATAAATTTTAAAAACTAACATTAATATTACACTGCAGTGGGGGATCCCTGCCCACAAATGCCTCCTTTTTGAAGTATAATCCATAATGGATGTGCTTTTAATAAGCACCTTAGACACTGCGGAAATGTCACCAAAAGTACTAATGGACTATTAAATGTCTGCTATGAAATACACTGACTGCTTCCACAGAGCTGTGCTAATGCTTATTTTCCTACATAATTCCTAGTGCTTGCAGGGGTGTGACACAGACTCTGACTATTAGTCTGGTACCTCAGCTGGCTTCCTTCCTCCTGCAAGTACATTTTACAGCACTTGAAGGAGATGTGCGCTTTAGGGAAAAATGAAATCTATACTTTTCCATGGCACAGGTCCCAGCAGGCAGAGCTCTTACACTTGTAATTGAATTATTCTAGCTTCCCCTCCACTCTTCCACATACCAAAGCACAGACATAACCACTGGGCATTTTTCTTTTTATTACCTCCTCACCAAGGCAAACTAAGACAGTAAGTTCAGAGTTGTATCACTTAAACTCAGATGGTACCAGCACTGCAGAAAACATTGACATACCACACTAAATTAGCACCTTACAAGAATTCCCGTTATTAGTCTTTTCTTTTCTGCTTAGTTCAAGGAGTAGAACACTACACTGAACCGACACAGGCAAGAAGAAAATCTCATCATTTTCTCTCTGGTCAAGAGGTTTTTTCAGTTGTCTGCAAATTGAAATGCAAGAAAGGTAAGGGCTTCTCTTCCCTCCTCATCAATGTAATTCAGAGCATCTGGAAATGAAAATTGTAAGAAGAAATAGCAAAGGAGTCAACATTTACAAATTTCCCATGAGGCTGAACTGCAACCTTTATAGCCTCTATTCTATTAGTACCATGGTTGCTTTACAATGATTTCCATCACTGTTGTGCACTTCTGTTATCCATTAATAAAACAAGGTTTTACTCTTCTGCAATGGCCAGACTTGTCCTTCAGGATGCTCACAAGACATTAGACTCTGCCTCCCTCTGATTAATGAACACAACTGAGAAATACAACATAAAAACCAATGGATACTCCAACCTACCTCATAGTCAGAGACCTTGTGGCACATCCACATTCTGTAACACAGAGTTGTGCTGCGAGACAACCTGGCATGCACAGCCACACCGAGGTTGGAGCCTGGTCCCCAAAGCAGGAGAGGATGTCAGAATAAAGCTGCTCATGAGGCTTAGGAGATTGGGCACAAGAGCCACAGATGAGCTTCTCCTCCTTTCAAAGGCAGGTTTTTGCCCACCATTTCATGCTTAGTGTATGCATTACATAACATGCTGCTCAAACTTACCACGTTCAAACTTGTAGGGTACTTTGTGGAAACATCTGGCAGACAAAGAATATGCAATTCAAATCTAGTTTTATTTTTCCTTCAGTCAGACAGATGAGCTCTCTTCTGCCCCATCTTGTTTTTCTCCTAGTCTCAGGTACCCGGATACAAGAATTAAGTAATTCTGAACATTTTACAGGAAAGTATCGTCTAATAATTTCTCTTTGCAATTAAATGCACTATAGGCTTGCAAACAGCTTGTGTGAGCTGTCAGAATGTTCCCAGATTTCCTTGGAAAGACAAAAAGGTTTTACATTTAACTCTGCTAACAGTTAAGTGGTTGGCAGTAACTGTCCGCAGAGTCCTGCAGAGGCCAACAGTTTAATAGAGTGGAAAAGAGGGAGTTAGTGAAAGGAGGCAAATCTTGTCACTGAAAGTATGACAAATGAGAAGGATGAACTTAATAGGAGTTTTACAAGAGACTAAAAGGAGCAATACAAGTGTAAACAAGAGGAGAAAGCAGCACATTACTGTAATAATACTAAAAAGAGAAAGTCCCAGCTCAGGGTTCAGCTATGTGAAGAGGAGGCAGCTTGCTGGTTTTTTGTAGACCAGTTTTGGAGCAGAATCCCATGGTTTTGTCTCTACATGGCTATAGTATTTGGATTACATTTAGCAATCCTATCTTGTTATTTAGCAACACAGACTTGCTGATTCATACAAGCTAACCCAGAACACAAAGTGTTTGGATTCTCTTTTCCTGTTAAAGTCCTCGTTATTTACTGCCTGCAAGATTGCACTGAAGTTCCAGCCAAAACTCATTTCTGCTGTTTCCAATGTACATTCCAAATACAAAAAACATGGCATCACATCAAATGTTAAAGTAAGATCATTATCATCCAGCTGCCAAGCAGTTCCTACAGGTTCAGAGGCAGACAGTTACAGAAATCATGAACAGTGGCTCAGCAGGATGAGCTGACAAGTGTTTTCATACTTGTAGTATCACACTGTAGTATCACAGCATACTGGGAGACATGGTGGTCTAGAGAATAAAAAGATTTTACCATGGAAGGAAAAGGATAGATAAGGCAGTAGCTCATAACCCCAGGTCTACCCAAAGAGCACAGTGTGCAAAACTGCAAAAGCAGGCAGAAAGACTCAGCACAGAAAGGGCAGAATAATCTTTTACCACCAGAACAAGCCAGTAGCCTCTAGGAATGTTACTCACCATGTTAATCACTGCAGAGCCAAGGATGGAAGCTGAGGTCCCATTGTGCTGTGCAGCATAAAACCATGGACCAGCCCATGCAAAAACATCTGTCATTCATTTGGACAGATAAGGCAAAGGCAACACAAATCTCACAGGGAAAGGGAACTGCACAATGGCAGTAGTTATTTTAGCTCTGTAGTTAAGAAACAGGTTTAGGTCAGAATGACACGACACAGTGTGAAGAAAGTAAGGCAATACTACAAGGATAATTTAAATGAAACACTGTAATTGAAGAAAACCTGGAAAGTTCTAAGGCAGTTGTAGGAAATAAAGCCAGGAAGGCCTTAGAATACAGATGTAAATGAGTCAGTTCAGTAATTTGGCAAATTTAAGGAAGTTCAGAGTGAAAAGCTGAAAAGAATTCCACAATCCAACCACCTTCAGGATTTGTTTGAATGTCTTGTATCTATTTAGCTGCTGCAGTTCTTTAAACTATCCTAAACCCAAGGTGACCTTTAAAAAAAAAAACCCAGCACAACCTGAAAAATTTGCCAGCACATACAAACATATTCTAAAACACACTGTACAAACATATTCTAAAACACACTGTCCGGAACAAACAGTCTTCAGAACAGGGCACCAAATAGTCTCTATAATAAGCCATGAGCAATTAGTCTGCTGGGAAACAAATTAGCTCACTTCATTTCAGCAGAGTGAAGGTGGCTGTCATGCTCCAGGGGTGATGTGAACTGTAGGGTCTTTTCCTGAGCAATGCTTACTGGAAACCCACCAGTTTATACCTGTTAGTGGGAACTGAGAATTTCCAGGGCTTTGGAGGCAAAGCTTTGCAGTGATTCACTACAAACCACTAAAGTACTGCTTGTTCTCCCTTAAAATGCCCCAGAGAGCCAGAACCCTCTGGTCTACCAGCACATGCTCTCTTATTCTTCTCTGCTTCCTCTGAGTCTTCCCATTCCACCCAAAACTTCCCAAAAAAATGGAGAATATAAATCTGTCTTAGGTTCTCATCGATACAGTTACCGTGCTTTGGGAAGCCTGCAGACAGCTAGGCTCAGCTGGGGAGCAGTATGATGGGGACGTATGCTCGCTGAACATGCTTCCTGACACAGAATTTACAAACTGCTGTAGAAGACTTAAAAATGTTGTGAACAACAAGGGTTACCATCTTATTTATACAAAAAAGTAAACAGCTGTAGCTGAAGAGAGATAAAGGAGGGATACAATCTGTGTGACACAACCTCCATCCACACGGAAGGGCAGATGGAGCCAAAAGAAGAGTTCTGAGGACAAAAACGGGAGAAGCAAGGAAGTGATTGCCTTGCATGTGAGAGAAAACAGCTCAGAACTACAGCACAGAACAAAGCCTGGGAGACAAGACAGAGAACAAGCATGTTCTTTCCTAGGACTGCTGTGAAACAAGGATTACGAAGTCAGAGTATTGAAGAACTGACACTTGGCTTCCACAGTCAAAACAGGTCTCCAAGATCTTCTAGCAGGAGATGAAATGAAGAGATTGATGCCAGGGATATTCAGAATTTTACATTTGGCTAATTTTATGCTTTGTTTTGTAGCTATTTCCAAGCTACTCATCAAGAATTTCAACTGTGATTTGCTGGAGAAATCAGGTTGCTTTTTAAAAATTTTGTTTAGTGGTCTGACATGAAGAGGAGGCACTGTAACCCACAAAAACCCCCCCACCCAAACCCAAAGTAAAATGTAGCAGACAAACCCTCTTAACACTTGCAAACTGGAACAAGCTTGGAAACCAACCCCCTCCTGTGTGTCTGACTCTAAACTAGCTGACATAGGTATTAGAAGAAACACCTCAGTAGCAGCTGAAAGTCAGTGCCACACTAAAAAATAACTTCTAGAAGCGAAAGATTCCCACAAGTCTAGAAACACATGAAGTGTTTAACACTGATTTTTCCACCTCATTTTTTACTTCTTAGCTGCAGTGGTCACTGTGAACAAGCTGTTGAGGGCTCTTCCAGCCAGATGTCTGGGATACTTAGGGTTCCCCTCCCCACCAAGGAAGAGGGGCTTGTCACTGATGGCTGCTCCGAGTTCTCCAGACACAGACAACTCAAATTGTTACTCAGTTTACCAACTGCAGACAACAGTCCCTGTGCATTTCGAAACAGGCTGGCAACTTGTTAAATATGGTTAGAGCTGTCTGTGGGAACCTTTTTCTCTTCCCTCATGCACCTCTCCTCTGCCTCTTTTGGGGTTCCTGCATCTTCAAGGAATATAATTTCTTTAGAATAGCTAAAGACAGGATTATCTCAGAATAAACTGCCCTCCTGGTATCACTCTATTTGAATTACTCAATCTTCTGTTTAACATAAGACAACATTCAAGTATTTTGAGATCTTAACTGAATAAAGACAGTTCTGTCAGTGAAAATATTTACAGTAACCTCACTAATTGAGACTGATACCAGCTTCCTGAATCTCATTATGGTAAACTGGTCACTGCTGTGAAAGGGAAACAAAGAGGAGATGAATTAAAACAAACATGTAGAAACACAAGCAACTGCTTCCAGTGAGGTTAATCATAACAAAAAATCTGTCCAAAACATATCCCTTTGATTGGCATCTGTCACAATATCTCAGCAGTTCATTGCACAGCCGATGTTCAGATGGAGGCAGAGTGCGCATCAGTCAGCAGCACTGCAGATCTCACACAGCTCTAAATTTCTACATGAATTATTCTGTATCTTAGAGCACTCCAGACATGGCTTATTTCACAGGATTTCTCTCCTCTTTCTCCTGAATGGTCTGGAACCATCATTGTTCCCACCTTCTCAGAGAGGGTGCAGTGTCTGGCAGCTAATTATGCAGAATGAAGTGCTGTTTCTCCTCTATGTTTTCTGTCCAACAACCCACAAGAGATGGCAAAACACTGGAAATCAAGTCCTATTAATATAAAGAGAAAAAACCCACCCAAGCTATTAGCACTGTTTTCTTTTATTTCCTGTCTGGATGTGGTTTAGGAGTCCTCCAGCTATTGCAAATCCTAGTAATGCAGTACTGAAGAATGAAGAATCTGCTTCCCAGAGAAGAGACAGAGGAGATCAGCATTTCAAACCCACACCCTCCATTAGCAGCAGGTGCCAGAGCTGGAAAAATGAAGCAGAACAGTTCCTCCTTTCCTTTTAGAAAATACCCAATGACTACTTTCCTGCTAAAAGACCTTTCTTACTGAGCACAGGCAGAATTTTTGACTGAGCAGGACAGATCTTCCACCAGGCTACTGTGGCAGAGCAAGACCAACTACTTTTTTACAGATGTGTCTACTCAGACAAGTTTCTTCACCCTTGACAGATGAGGAAACCCCTATGTGAAATGAGCAGTCACAGAGCAGAAATAAACAAGCCCAGTGTTTATAAACTGTTTGGTATCCTGTTGTTCCATAAATAGTTATTATTACCCAGGAGATCAGATCTGTCTTAAGGAGAAGAAATGCCTGGTATATGTGCTGACAAAAATCCCCAACAAGGGAAAAAAACAGAGAAATTTTGTGGTTTTCTTATTTTAGTTTTCTTTCTTTAAAGCAGAACCTGTAAGCACATTTTGCCGCTTTCAAATTCTGGACATCCTTTCTCAGATGTTCCAAGAACAGCAGGAATAAATCAGCAACAGCAGACTGAGAGCTGGCCTGTTTAACCAAAGCCTTGGGACCAGCATCTTCCTCTGCAGATGCCTAAACTCCACAGACACTGTTAAAGAAACAAATCAAAAGCAAAAAGAGCTGGCCACCACTGGCTCTAAGGAGTGGCTTGTTTTGCCACAGGTTACACTAAGACTGCCTGGAGCTGTATACTGTATCCACCCATGAGGTTACACATTCACAAACAAATTCTTAAAACATAAACAAACCTCCCAGGACAGATGTATGCTGTGCTACTCATCCCTAATTCACTGCCTGGTGAAGCAGCTGATGTGGGGCTTTGAACATCCCTGAAACCATTCCAAAGTTGGTGTTTTCTATCCAAACTGGAGGCAAGACTCTCCCATCACAACAGCTGCCATCCTATGGACTTGCTCATGCCAGCCCAGGATAGCACATCAAGGAGCCCAGGGGTGGCTTCGGGGACAGGGAAACCCATCATGTCACAAACAGCTTTCCCTGGCTTGTCATTTTTAGGTGACTTGAAACTATTCCACTTTTCCTGAAGCATTCAAGGGAACTGTTTGTATTTAGAACAGCTCGACCATGGGCCAGTTTTCACTCCTAGTGTAAACTGTCTGTAACAAAAAAAAAAAAAAAAAAAAAAAAAAAAAAAGATCCAAACCCAGAAACAAACACTTATGGTGGCTAACGGAGTATCACCTTCCATTAAAGGCAGCAGACTACTAACAGGGCCGGGCCCAAAGTAAATCAGATGCACAGACTTTTTTGTCTAGGAGTAAAATCATTGTGGTTTTGTGCACTGGCATAGCTCTATATTCTTCTAGTTTCAGGTGTTCCAGGATCCCACAGAATGTCACACATATTTTGAACTGTTTCATTCCAAGATAAACTAACTAATTGCTCAGCAATCTCTTTATCATACTGATATCACCAGTGTAAACATGAACTTAGGCTGGCATAGCTGATAAAGAGATCAGAACCATGCTAAAATTGGTGTGGTGCAAATACCAGTTTAAAAAGGGGGAAACCATATAAATCTCAAATCTTCTTTTCTCTTTTCCAGGAACTGTAAAGACGTGTTACTTGAAACTTACATAATCCTGAAGTTTACATCAGTCATTTAAGCTTGAAGGAAGAGCAAATTAGCAGATGCAGTGATTTTCAGAAAAATCACGAATACACACTTCTCAAGAAAGCCAGAGTTTTTCTGGTTTGCAAGCTGGACACTGGAGTAAGCTACAGCCCTGGCTTGCACACAGGAAGTTCCTGTGCAAGTAAATCAAAGTGCTTCAGCAGAGAAAGGACATGATTATTCTTAAATGTACGTCAGATTACACAAAAAGGAAACAACTTTTACTGAAGGCATAAATCTCCAGAATTTAGCAAGACAGAAGCAGAATAAAAACCCACAGTGAGTAATACTAGCAAGATCTGCTATCCCACTGCACCGCAGTGTGTGGCAATGCTCCTGCCCTGGTTTCCAGCATTTCACGTATTCTGGGTTGGGTGAACTTGGGAAACTACAGGAACTTCACCAAGCTATTGTGATCCCTGGCAGTACTGCAACAACTACAGCATTGCTTTGATAGTATTTAGCAGTTCATTTATGGATTTTATTTTGCTACATACTTAGCTCAGCATTGTAGTAAAGGTACCAAGAAAATATTTGCCAAAGGAGCTTTTGCTGCTCTTGCTGCAGTGGAGTCAGAGTTTCTACAACATTATCTGAACAATGTTCTCAAGTGACTTTTCAAATGGCTACAAAGAGAATTTTTAATCTTTTCAGTTTTTACCTTCATTTGCCTAATGTAGAGTTGGAGGGTTCCCCAGACTGTTTCTAATTTGGTCTAATAATCTTGCATAAATTATCAGGCTGCCTTTTCATCCATATTCTTAGCCAATGTACACTGGCTCAGTGACAACATTTGCATGCACTGACACTCCTGAAATGTTTCAATAATAGAACAGAGTGAGAAGTAATAGAGGAGAGAGAAAAGATAGAAGAGGAAAATAATTTGACTTGAAATCTACCCAAAGATAGGAACTGTGATGAAAGCCGCCAGTAGGGAGTTCAGAAGGAACAATTATCCACTCTTGAACACAGTTCAGAAAACTTTGAGGGAAGCTGCACACTTTTCCATGGCAAGAGAAAATCACTGGTGACATACAGAGTCTCAAAGATACCAAGGAACTACTTGGGGGTCTGGGGAGATGATGGACTGGACCAATAAATAAGAACCTTCACAAAGCCAAAGTCAGAGTTTAAATCAAAAGAGATAAAAACATTTTCTTATGGGAATGTGAGGAAGAGAACAGAAGGTAAGACTTGTATATCAAAACCACTGTGATATTACAGTTTAGCCTTCAAGCTCACAGATAGTTTTCATTTCTTGCATTCCATGGGCACTGATATTTCCCTTCATTCAAATGGATTTAGCTCCTCAAGCAATCTTTACTGCAAGACTTTCCTGGAAGTCAAACATTCTTACTGGTATAGCTTTAAGAGCAGATGGGCCACAGCAACAGAGCCCAAACACACACGCACAATAAAATATGCTCATTTGGTGGCACGAATTAAGTTTACTGCTTCTATTATAATCCTACATGCTCACGCAAATATGGTTTTTTATTTGTACATTTGCAAACCTGTCCTTCTTTTTTTAGAAATTTAGAAATAATAATTTAGAAATAATTTTGGTATTCTGGAAAACGACAACAAGCAAACAAAAAACCACCCTCAAAACAACCAAACCTGTCCTCTTCCCACTCTAACATATGATGCAGTGTACTCATATTAAAGCAAGAACACATATGCTCTGCATCTTTTTCGAAGCCAGAAAGGCACATGCACAGTAAAGCCCCTGTGTCCATGTTCCAGCTTTCATTTTATAGTCTCACTTAATTCCAGAGTCACGAAAAAGACACTGAAGACATAGTTTTCAGTCACAAAGCCTGCACAACACACGGATTCACAAACTTCATTTTCAACTCTTGAGAGAGGTCAAACATGAGAGACTTTAACACCAAAAATGACTCTGATAAAAAATCTACTGTCATGATCAGCACATGGGAATTGCATGTATTACTTTACATGTTTGTTTAAAAGTTAAAAAGTCAATATAGGCTAAAGAGAACAACCTACCATGAACTGAAGGTGAAACCATATGTCTACCTCCTGAGCATCAACTCCCCACATCCCTAGCCTGGTGCCCAGGCTGGCTGATCAAGTTTTTGCAGTGCCATCACCTTAGCTCTTCAATTCTCAAGCTGCACTCTTGGCAGGGTTTGTATAATGATATGGTAATTTCATAAACTGAATCAGTGAACTGGTCTGGATTAAAAATAATCTTGCACAAAAGGACTAGACGGATGGGGGAGGTGTGCCATTTTTGCCAAAGCACAGAAAGGCACTAGAATTGATTTCTAGAGCAGACAGGAAGGGATACATATTTACATATTTTCATAATGTCACTCTTGGAGGGGAGGAAAAACTCATGTTCCTATGAGGATTATTTTGCTTACCCAGTTCATTGCACTGTGCACAGGCAGCTCTGCTCACTCAGATAATGGAACAGCACAAAGGGCAGCACCAATTCCTTATGCAAACAGTAGGGATGCAGACACAGAAACAGAAGCTTTTCTTTTTTTTTTTTTCATCTACTGTTACATTAAGCCATGTCTCCTTCAACCTGACTGCAGCAGCATGCATATCATCAGAAGTGAAGCAATAAGCTGCTGCCACTGAATTTTGTTTTGAAGTACGAGCTCCAGCTGGTCAATCAGTGCATGAATTTCAGAGCTAGCAGTGAAGTTCTGTGTCCAGTTTCATCTGCTCCTCTCTGGAATTACATTCTCAAGCACTGTTCTCTACAATAAAATAACAAATTCAGGGAATCTGCCACAGAGAAATGAAGTTGTATGACCACACTTGAAACTAAGCTTTGGTTACCACCACTTCAGTACCAGAGGTTTGCAATGCTCTAGACATGAATTATCAAATGTTGCTTCTTAATCATTACCAGCTTCCTCCAACAGACAAGGCAGGGACTGAGGCAGTCGGGGTGCTGTAAAGGGCAATCCAATTGGCCCAGTTATAAATAGCAAAAAGAGCTCAGACAACAATCCTAGCCTGAACATCGAAAGCAAATGTCTCCTAACAGCCTGTGCCGTATATTCACTAGAGACAGCCACAGCAAAAATATTTTGTGAGATAACATACTTGTCACCTTTAGACCAAAGTATGAGAGATTTAAATCTCTCAAATGAGTCCAAAACAATAAAACAAACATGGGAATTATACCTGTTGTACTCTGACCTGATTCTGTCACTCAAAATCTACATTAATAGATATTTTTAAAAATCATCCTCTTAGTAAGTGCCTTCAAAGTATACATAATATTTAGCACACTAACTGCAGAGGTGAAAAAGCTGAGAAAGTTTTGCTAGAACTAACATATAAGGGAGAAAAAAGGCACCATTTCATAAAATTCACAAGGAAAGAAAGGTAGAGAACTGCAAAATATTCCCTTTGCCAGCAGTGACAGTGGAACAGCAGCTGGGTGCAGGGGAAGATGTGTTACTGGAAAAGCCAGAGCTGTGTGTGGGGAGGTGCTACCCAGACACCAGGAGTGATTCGAGAGGGTGCGTGTTTTGGCGTGCATGTTTGTTTAGCCTGGGATTTACAAAACACAGAATAAGGAGGTGACAGGAGGTAAGGGTGAGCAGCAGCATGCTTCAATGCCCCTGGCACAGGCCAGGTATTTAACAGCCTGGAGCTCAGAGAAATGGAAAACCCTGACAGCTTAACTGACCAGGGTGCCAACAACTTCTCTATCATCCCTCTCATCCCCTCCTGTGAGGCTTGAGCTCTTTTAGCCACAGTTAGCCAAGAAAATGGTTTTAGGCAATGCTGCTGGTGTTCAGCACTGCCTAAAAGAAAATATACCTGCATCAACTTGTCCCTTTAAATTCAAACCTCAATAATGCAACAATGATATTTCCTCAGTCTTTGATGTGGGGACAGGTGAGAGATGTGATGAAGATTCCAGGTCAGTGGTCCAACTTCCTTAAGCACCCTTTTGGGCACTACAAAGTTAGTAGGTGGTAGCCAAAGTTTTTGGCACTACAAAGGCACCTACAAAGTTCCTTTCAGAGCTGTGATTACAGCAGTTACTGGGACTCCAAATGTAACTGTGAGCTCTGAAACAACCTCTGTCACCATCACAAACTATTCCTGAATGAATGCACAGGCACAGAACAAGAGACTTAAAGAAGGGACAGGGATTTGAGTACTCCCCACTCCCAGAGCAGTAGCAATCTCGTTTTGAAGGAAATCAGAAGATTTTCTCACAGCAGTGTCTGGGACCCAGGCACCCTGACTTCAGTGGAAGTCTTGAGATGTGTCCGCTCTTCGTTGAACACAAGCTGCTTTCACAACTCAAATTAACAAAATGAACCACTCCAGTGTGTTTCAAAATGAGATGTACATTCTATTTAGAAGACAAAAAACCCCTATTATCAGTAACTAATTTGGCATACATATATTATAAATGCTGAATATGCATATATATTAGATATGTATATATAATATCTCTTTAAAAATTAAGAGCTACTATCATCTGCACCTGAAGAGACCCCAAGCTATGCAGCAGATGCACCACACCAGTCGGGCAACAGTTTTTAATCCCTGTAGCAATGTAGTGGCACATTAATTATCCAGCCTATTTCTTGACGAGCTCTCAGGAACCACATGAAGCTGCCATCCTTTGCCTTCCTCTGCTCTCCTTAAATAGTTAATCACAGAGGAAGCAGCCATCACCTGCACTGACAGCCCCAAAGCACTGAGCTCATGCCCTGTCACTTCAGTACAAGCCCATGCTGGGCATGGCAGTAATTCATGAGGCATAGAGACAGTCAGACATGCACAGAGTCAGTTCTAAGCAGAGGGTTAAAAATTCTCTTTTTAGAATGCTTTTTTCTGAATATCTAAACAACAAAGCAGAAATGTGTGGGATGGACAGATGCTATTATGTGCTTGTTATAAGAAGCATAGCTTCCTGAAAGGAGATATGGAAATGAATGTGGAAATATTTAGGATCAGGGGACCATATTTTTAAATTATCCTGACTCCTACTAAGCCCTTGCTGAAGCTCCAGTTCTATCCAAAGTCCCTACCCCCCATTTGCATACAAGAATGGGTTTTTTTCCCTGAAGTATAAAAGCTGCAAAACCATATCTGTAAGACACCAATAGCAAAGAAATTTTTGCTAAGCTCTGATGTGAAGGAGACAGGAGCCTACACTCTAAAGAAAGGCCTTCTGGTGCTGTCCCATCTATGCTCCCCCAGCCTGCAGAAGTGGAGAAAGGCACAGGAGTCTATGACCTACAAAATCAAGGGGGAACTAAACATCAGAAAAGAAGACCCACAGAAAAATTACTTCAGAGATAGTCAATGAAATTTCTGTGGCTGGCATAAATCCGTGTCATGCACTCTCTGCTGAAATGAAAGCTTTAAATATTTTGAACTTTATGTACAAAGAAGCAATTCAGCATGAAATTATAAACCCAGAAGACTTTACAGGACAGGAGACCTTATAATCTGAGTGAAGAGCAGCCTATAGTATTGAAAAATAAGGGCAGGAAAAAATATGACCGTGAAAAATACCAATTGCTAATCAATAGAAAGTTTATACCAGGGTAAATAAACAAACCAAACTGATTTTGTTTCTGAATTGACTTAAAGAGGTTTGTGATTTATATAAGGCTAATTCTTAGCACCAATTGACTAGAAGATGCTTACAGTCATATCGTTGGTGCAAAAACAGTCTTATGTATCTCAAACACAAATGATAAATTCACTCTTTTGGTCACACCACCAACAGATTTGTTGAATATTCAACTTCCCCTTTCTCCCTTATTCTGAAATACTTTCAAATACTCTTTAAATAAATCTTTGCCATGTTCCCCTACCAAACACAGATACACAAGTTTGCAGGCTGCAGGCATTCCCTCTCTATTTACTGCCTCCTCTAACTTTTATTATTAGCTGCCAAATTACAAGAGCTTGTGGTTGGAAAATTGCAGCTGAGTATTGAGTAGCTGAACTGTCCCAGGCTGGCATGTCAGCCACAAACTGTGGGCAGAGGTCTCTTTTCTCATTTGATAAAGAATAGGGCATAGAAAGAGCTGTACACAAGCAGCATCATTTCCACAGCAAGGCCAGACACGCAGGAGACTGCAGTGCTACCACTGCAAATACAAGTTAGTGCCTTCTACAAAAAGGTCAAAGCATTAACTCCAGACTTGTAGGTGACCTCAGACCAACTGAAATAGTGTAATTCACTGAACATAGTAGTCTAATTCACTGACCTACTGATGCCATTTTACCAAACACACTTGCCATTTTCTTTGTATCATTCTGAAACCTTACTTCAGGCACTTTGAGTCATTATCTGCTGCTGGGAGATTTGCAAGAGGCAGAATTGTACTGTCCTGGAAAGTGAAAAATTAGATAACTCCTTTATTTACAGTGAACAGCAGATGCGCAGCATCTGGCCAGACCTTACACTGAGATGCAGGACTGAGATCATGCACCCATTTCTCTTGGTGGGGAGCCACTGTCATGACTCAGATTACAGCATGTTTTTCTGAAGCTATGTCACTCTGCTTTTAAGGCATAATCATTAAAAAAAAACATAGAAAAGAAAAGCATGGGCACAACGGATTAAACCAGGCATCCATTCTGCCCAATACTTGATATCTCTGTCCATGGGACAACACTCCAGTAAAAAGCCTAAAAAACAGGGAATACATCAAGCTATGTGTTGCCCTCAACATCCATTCAGGATGTGACTTAGAGAGCTCCATGCCTGAACATTTAAGAGTATACTTTATTTTTTTTAATCTTTTGGCCACTATGGAGCCCATTCTCAGAAAAATGTAACTGGGAATAGCATCAAATAGCACTTACCTTTATTAATTTCAAACCTGTAGTGCAATATTTGCATTTAATATCTCCAAATCTTATCAAACCATGTAATTCAGTAAGTTATACAGGCTTGTGAATACCCTCTGCTTGCTGTACTTCACAGAGTATAACTAAGGCACAACTAAGTCCCGCACACACCACAAACTGTCAGATCAGTCTTCTCCACAAACATTATCTTATACCTATCAGAACTGAATTTGGCCTGCTATTTTGTTGCCCCACCACTTATTGCTGTGAGATCCCTCTGACATTCCTCACAGTCAGCTTTTGGTCTTACCACCTGGAAAAATGTGTCAGTGCTTTATTATTCATCCTCCATTCCAGGTAGTTTATGAGCACGTGGAACAGCAGAGATCCCAGCATGCTTTCTTACAGAGGACTCCAGGAGTAACATCCCTGTACTGTCCAAACTTCTTATTTTTTCCATACAGTTTCCACTATTTACCTAGTCACTAAGGATTACACCCGTTTAATTTTCCAAAAATCTTTGAAACAGCAAACTTTTTGTTGTTTTTCATTTTTTGGGCTGGGGTCAGTTTGCTTGGGGTTTTTGTGTATGTGTGTGTGTGTGTGTATTATGGTTTATCTAAGAAATCCAAATATATGATATTAGTTAAATCACCTTTATCAAATGCTGATCCAGTCATTCAAACAACACAAGCAGATTTACAGGGCAGAAGTTTCTGCTGCAGAAGACAACTCGTCTCCTCTCTATCTGTGTACAAGCACTAATTCTGTTCTTTATTTTTAGGTTCTAAGAGGAGCCTGATACAGAAAGCAGGCTTGCTCTTAGCCTCCACTTTCCCAAACAACCCCCCAGACCCTTCTTGAAAAGCCCAGCACGTTTTCTGCTTTTCATTCTTCCATTCTAAGGCCAATTTAAGCAATGATTATACACAACCATGTGTAACTCGGCAACTTCAACACCAAGTTCCTCACAGAGTGAGAACTTTTCCTAGCAATTCTTTGTGCTAGGAATTCACTCCAAAACGTCAAGCTTCTGTCACTTTTCCCCAGCCTGTTCCCTGGAAATGAAGGGTCCACATGGGAACTGTTCTGCAGTGAATAGCAATGCAAATAACTTCTCAGCTTTACCTTCCCTTAGCTCACGTGTGATATTATGAACATCCATCAGCTCATCGGGATCTCTGACAGGCTTTCTGCCTTTGACAGTTAGACAAAAAGCTTTATTATTTTTTTAAATGTCTTTACAAAGTTGTTCCTCCACATTTTTTTTGCTCTACCTTATTATGGTTTATATGTAACTTGCCAAAGTTAATGCTCTTTCCTATTCTCCTCATTTGGATACAACTTCTGCTTCAGAAAGATGACTTATTTCTAGGAGTCTTGTTTACTTTATTGTTTAAGCAAGTCGTTGTTCATTTCTGTGGCTTTTCTTCCATCTCTTATTTCCCCTCTGTTCTCACACTTTACCATTGAAATGGGACACAGTATTCTAGAAATCTTGAATTGTAAGGTTTTGTATTTTAAGTTGGTGTTTCACACAAAATTCTCAACTTATTTGTGCATATATGAACTTGAAATAGCACTTAAGAAATGGTATTTTGTTAAGATAGCATTCAAGCTTCTCTGTCTGTTTCCAAGACAGAGTTTTTTTCTATCTTGAAGGTACAATCTTCATTTGTTCCTCCCAGATGTTTTATTTCATGTTGGATATATTAGCATATATTTTGTTGGACTATGGCCATTTAAATCAGGCAATCCAGATTGTTCTCCAGAAGTAACCAACCCTTTATTTAGTACTCTACAACCTGGGATTTTTTCCAGATAGGATTACTGATGAAGGGATCAAGCATTGCTAGAATGAAAACTGATCTACTGAGGACCTCATACAAGCAAACAAACATTTAGTCTTTCCTTACCATCAACCACATTTTTGGATTTCTCAGGACATTGCTCTTTAATCCATCCTGTGCTTGCTTATGCTTGGTAAAGTCTGAACTCTCATTTTTAGCAGTAAAAAAGCACTTACCAAGAAGAGCTACAACCTCTGAGAAATATTTATTCTATTTCAACAATTTCCACCATATTTTGCCTATTTACATTTAAAATTGCATGAAGAAGTCAGGAACCTTAAAATGGGAAAACATTTATTCATTTTATTCATGCTTGAAAACAGCCAAAACAACTTTATCCAAATATTAAAAACACCCAACAAAAACACACATTTTACAGCAAAGACCAAGCCTAAAAAATGTCAGCTGTAGAGATGATGGTTTCCTAATGACACAATCAACTGAAAGCAAAAGCTAGAATAAAACAAATCATGCAGCTCAAATCTTTAAGAGAACAAGCAAGAGAATTTGACTTTAAGAGTTCTAAATATATTGAATACCTGGCTTGGTAATATTAACTTTGCATAGTTCTCTGACTACAAGGAAAGTTGCAGAAGAGAAAGAATTTTAAGTGCAGCATGGAATTTTTTTCAGAACTACTGATCAGCCATCCTTATGACAGAAGTCGGTAAAATAATCAAATGTCCAACACAGAATTCAATTCATAAAGAAACCAAAGACATCATGGGAAAAAATGTCAACATTAGTTAAGTTTTAAGGTCCATGCTAGATGAGCACCTGAACTTTACCTGGTGAGATGATGCCTTTAAACTGTGAATATGATTTTTCAGTGTATGACCAAGACAACAACCCCTTGCTTTGACTAGAGACACATTTGTACCTCTTGGCATGGAATTAGTTCAATGCAGTGAACTACTGGGAGAATGTGACTGAACAGAGTTCTGTAAGCAGCTGCTGAGGGAGAGAATAAATATCACTTCAGATTCTAGGAGGCTAAAAAACCTCCCTCTCAAAGCCAAAGTCTTTTTAAAATTAAAATAAGATTATAGTTTTTTAATAATGAGTTCATCCTACTCTGTACTATTTACATTTAATAGGTACACAAACACAGATTTAAAAGCACTCACTTTCAGTTCTAGTATTTATATTCTAACCAGAGTTCCAAAGTTCTCACAGAAGATAATACTGGTAATTGTTTGGTTTACACTGATGATGGAGAGCTTTAGTGTTTTGCTTTGTTTTTGAGGCTTGTCTGTAGTATCCACTGGTTACAAGGCAATGTCAGACTTATTTTTTTATTTTAAAAAAGCTTGCAGACACCATGCTTGTCAACAAAAACAAAGAAGATACCACCAGTTTCAGGCTTGGCTTGAAGGCCGTGATCACTCAACCTAACCTTTATATGCACAGGTCATGGAAATTCCCTCCTCAAAAGAAATAAAATATCTCATTTGGAAAAGTGCCAGTTATGTTAAATAGTCCACAACCTCTTTTGCCAGAGATCATTGCACTAGAGCATCTCTTCCACGTATACAAGAAGCTTGTGCAATGGTCAAACAACCATTTGGTCAAATTTTCCACTTGATGCATCAAACTGAAATCCTTGAGCCTCAACAGATCTGTGCTCCTGCCAATCCATCTTCTGAACTGTCTCCCAGCAATTCTACAAACTCCAGACACCTGAGGGATGCTCTACCCTGTTCTCCCAAGAGCAAAAAACCCCAAACCAACCAGCAACAAAACATCACACTTTACTATTTACTCCAGATAACTTGATCATGACCAAAGCTTCTGAAGCATTGCATCATCTGGTACTAGCAGTGAGCTTGACCACACATTTGTGTCATGCACAGACAACATAATTTGTTTTATTACTTAACATCCAGCAGTCTCTACTCTTTGAGCAAAGTCCTAGTCGGACTGAAGTCAACTAAGCCATTGCCACTGACCACTCAAATAGTCCAGAATTTCAACACTGGTCTCTCTTTGAACCAATCAAGTGACAGAGTAATCCTGCTTTTCAAGACAAACTCTGCCCATCACCTACCTTGAAGGATGAGAAGTCATCAGGGGAAGTGGGAAAAAACTCCCCCAGTGATTACTTACTTTGGGAAGATGACAGTCATGAGCGCTGATGCATAGCCTGGCTTGCACACTCCCTCAGAGAAATTGGCATACTTCGATGCCAGTTCCGGAGGCCTGTGGAAAAATGAGTACATAATCAGGACTCTCCTGGCTATGAACTAGTTTTTGCAATCATCCAAGTAATTTTCCTCCTTATAGCTTTGCAGAAACAGCCACAGGGAGTAATAGCAAACAAAGACCATTATTTATTTGTTCCACTATGGCATCGCAGAAGAACAACAAAGGAGACAGGTAGAGATATCTGAAATACCACTAAACCACTAGTTTTGCTGAAAGATTTTCATAGCTAGCAGGGTAAATCTCATGGAAGAAACATATCAATACATCATTTTAGACTTCAACCTTTCAAAAGGAAAAAAGACATAAACAGCACTTTGCTTTAGCTATTTTTCTAAGTTACGATCAAAGTTAAAATTATAGAAAAGTATTATTTAGAAGATTACTTAAATATAGTTTCAGGAATTTGAAACAAAGCTCCAAGAAGTTCTGGTAGAGTATCATCAAGGGATAAGTACTTTCAGTATTTGGAAGAGATGACATTGCTGCTGCTTCGTTGAGGTGTGTCTTAAGTCAGCTTGAGTAGTGAATCTTGAGCCAAATTTAGATAATGTGGGGTTTTTTTCATTCACTTTCTGTACAGAAACAAGATTAGCAACTTAATTAAAGATATTTTAGTCCAGCACATACATTTGCCATAGGTCTACTGAGTGACCTGAGAAAAATATTTTGTGTCCGCATTCACCACCTGCAACAGTTTTACATTCATCCATTTCATGAAAGCATTACAAAGGTTAATTCACTTGTGCTTTCAAAGCAACATTAGCTATCTTAGGGTCAGCCACAATATGAGAATTGTTAATATTCCTTCAAAGAACAACAAAAAAAGCATTTACAGTTCCACGCTTGACATTCGGTGGAAGCTGCAAAGACTGGATCGATGACGCTGCTCTTGCTACACTGTTATCAGCAGCAGGCAGGTGATGAAAGGTTTTTCCTCCAGTTCCACAGCAGGAGTCAAATGAAGATGACAGTGCAGATCCACAGGGCAGTTCCACAAAATCAGTTCTTAAGAGCCTGTTATTACCACAACTGTGTTCTTTTCCAGGCATCACCAATATCACTTAACCAGCAAACTACTACTAACTGCAATGACTGTGGATTCAGGGAGTTTGAAAATTACATATAGGAAGGACAGTGACTCCATGCTGAACTGGTAGTAACTATTCTTCTCATACTGGTCATGCATCACCTCTCAAGTGGCCAGTAGCCAGTTCCAACTACATGAACAACAGATGGACAATTTATTTTACAACTAGCTGCATACAGTACAAAACCTCCTATAACTCCTAAACTACAGGAGAATGGTCTCTGTATACAGAACTCCTGTAATTCTGAATATATAAATATATACAGAACCTCTATGGTTCTTTAAGAATAAAATCTATTTCTGCTGCATAAAAATCTAAACCTTCAACAGCAGGAAGAAAAATAAACTGGAAGATAGTCACTGTAAGTATTTAATTTCTTAAGATCTTTTAAGCTAAAAAGTAATGTAAAAAGCTTAAGAAGACAGATCCTATTTAATTCTGCCACAGATATCCTGCATAGTTATGGTCCAAACATGTAATATTTTACTATCAAAATTCCTTATCTGTAAGATGGCAGAACAATACATTAGGCCATTTACACCGTCAATTATTTACGGTAAACATTTAGATATCTTTAAATATATTATATAGACATGGAGAGAAAGAGACAGGTGTAACATTATCTAGCACAACTCAAATCCATGAATTTGGTTTCCATAGATGATGATATCGTAATATATTTCTCTAAATGAGAGAGATGAGAAAACATCTGAGACACTAGCATCCAAAATGATTTGTGCTCTTATGCCAGTCAGGATCTCTTTATAAAAAGGCACATGAAGAAAAGGACTGTTGCTGACAAAACAGAAGGTTCTAATGGTGCTAAAGTATATCCCCTTCTGACACAGTAAAAAGGGACAACAGGATGTATGGATCACAGCTTGTTGAAGCATTTCAGATACAAAGAAATGTGGAAAAATTTAATTCCTATCAAGCAAACCTAAGCATTGCTAGAATTTTGTTGTTTAGGCAACATACAGAAACCCCTAATACCAAAATCTTCAAAAACAAGTGGAAAGCAACTGGAATTTATCTGCAGCCACCACAGTAGTGAGTCATTGCTGGAAAACTTGTACAACTATTTCAACAGCAGGCCTGTCTCAAATGACCTCAGTGGTCACACAAAATATCTTGTGCCACAAACACAGGCATTTTTCTCTTTTCTGATTTAATGGTGCTTTCATTATCAAATTAAAATGTCACTCAGATGCCCATCATGGTGTTTCTGCACAAGAATAGCAGGCTGAGACCCTCCTGCATGTGAGCCCACAGAATGCCAATCTCTGCATCCTGATGGGGGGGAGCTGTCAGAACAAACCTACAAAGACACTCAGAGTTGCTAAAGCCCCCAGGCCGAGCTGTTAACATTTCTTGGATGTGATGAAGTTCATGATCCAAAGTGCCAGAGGCAGAGCAGTTCTCTAAGCCAACTGGAGCTGCCATCTCCTATCATTCAACATTTGCTCATCTCCTTTCTTTGTGCCACATTTTGAGTCAGCAAGCTACAGAAAACTAGAAAGGGGCACTCTACATTTTAAATCCATCCAGGGACATGTTTTATTTGTTCAATCTCTTTGAAATACGCACTGCATACTGTCACTGCCAACAGGCTCATAATGATAAGCCCCTAGTAGGTGTAACCCAGAGCAAATTTAGAGTAAGGCTGGAAACAGCCTTGCTGTTTACCATCCTGCTACCAGATGAAGCTATCCAAGTTAACATCACTTTAGATATATACATTTGCTCTGTGGGTACTTTTTTCTGCAAGATCTACAAATCTTGCAGAGATCAGTCTTCCACAAATCAGCATGCAAAACATCCTGCATGAAGTATCCCATCGAGAACTATGCAGCTTTCAAACAAATCCAGCTTTGAAAAATCACACTGTGCTAGTAGGTACATGGTGCTGTAATAAAAAAAACTGTACAGAACGGAAGGCTACAAATAAGCATCTCCTTTGTATTTGATGACAATGTACCTACTACACTGCTGCATATATTGCTGCTTCTTCGATGATGTTTTCATTTCCAAATTGGAAAACCAAACACTATTACTTTCTTAGTGCTTTAGAAGCTAGTAAATAGCTTCATCTCACTAGCCCCATTACTGTGCCTGAACTCCAAGGCCATCCTGATAATCCAGCCAGCCAGGACCATCAGGATGCTTATGACAGAAGGGTGCAAATCTCCTCTACATCTTCCAGGTACAGGTACATTATTCCAGCTCCTGATGCTCATGCTGGGCTGAGGTAGTTAAAGAGCTAGTGGAGACAATTAATGACATTGTGGACCCTTTAAATTTTGCTCAGATTTTCTGCAGGAGAAACCTAGTAAAGTAAAAATTTGCTCCAGAATAAATGAGAAAAACAAATCAGTCAGTAACTGTAAACATCTGCCGTTTTAAACAAGTGCCTGCATGAGGGTGAAGTTAAAGGGAAATAATTGGCTTATTCCACTGAAGAGAAAATGCACTCTTGCTTTTTTTTCCTGACTTTTCTCTTATGAGACCAGCACACATCCTGAATTCTTAAGATTTTCTGTGCTTCTTTACACTGTTTTGTGGACATCAATCTTAACAAAATTTCACAATTTGGATAAGTTAAAAATCCAGCTGCTTTCAGAGGATTTAGAAAAAGTAACAAGATTTTTCCTTCTGCTTGCATTTGGCAGATGTGTGCCTTCTTTTAATCTCAAATATGGAAACGTCACCATGGTTAATTCCTTCATCGTGTCCTGATCAGGGACACCATGTCATCCTCATAAGACTGGAATCTAAATCCTTTTAAAAAAAGAAATTAGTAATACAACTCAGTGTTTAGATTACTAAAATAATGGCCACAACTAAGCTCATGTAATTGAATATTACAAAATCTGCTTGAAGAGACAGTTTTGCTGCTTTGCCTTTCACGTGGAATTTAAATTGTGGATTATAAAAATCAAAAAACTTCATCTACTTAAGATCATCTTATTTGAGGACTGATGTCTCTTGCTGTTACTCTTGCACACAAAATATATAAACTGACATTTCTGAAACAAGGAAAAAGAGTTCTTGGCCTCTCTCTAGGCTGACTTTTCTTGGGGTTTCTTTCTCTTTGGTTCAAAATAACCTGAGTCTTATGCCTACACAGCAGCTCTACAAAGTGTGTGTCAGGATACATGAAGAATGGATAGGAGATGGGATGAGAACATGAAATGAAGGCATATAAAACACAGTGAGGTGTTATGGAGCAATAATGAAATAATATTAGCACATAATATGGCAGATCACTAAATCAAAGCAGTTAATTCTGAGACCCCATAGCTTTATGCTGTGAGATTCAGAGCATTTTAATTTAGGTAGGACTCCCTGGGTCAGACGTATCCATCACATACAGTCATGGCTCAGTGTTGGCCAAAAGGCAATTTTGTAGACTCCTGGAATAAAACTTTCAGTTCAGTTTCCCTCAAATAAGCCAAGGGCTACATTTCAATGAGCATACAGTAAGAACTAGTAACAGGATTTAATTCAAAATTGGAGGACTGCTCCAAAAAATACACTACTGAAGACACAAGCAGAATGGCTAGGATGTGCATTTGTGGTTATTTCAATTAATATCAAAAGGTCACAGATAACTGAAAAGCATTTGTTTTATACATCACTTACAGCTTAACAAACAGACAGCTTCCAGTCCTTCATATTCTTTTTCATAATAACATATAAGCTTGTAAAGCAGTGAATTCCATTTGATGGGGGAAATACCACCAATTTACTTAAAGGCAGGGGAGGACACCTGCAGCAGGTTTGGTGATGCAGCTCCTCAGTTACTGCTACTCAGCCTGAGGAAGAGAAGTAATTTACATTCACCTACAGGGTAATCAATCCCATATACCAGTAACAGCAGGGGACTGAAAAAATTCGTCTCCACATCTGACTTTACAAGTAGAGTTATGACCATCATGTCACTCAGGTGGAATCTCCTGGGGTGGAAGACACCACCACAGAACCCTCCCCTGGGTACACAGCTGGAGATCCACGTTCACCAGGAGAACAGTGGTGGCTGGGAAACACTGAACCAGAATTTTAAGAAGCTCCAATTACAGCTCTTACAAGTTTGCAAACTTGGGTTCAAAGAATTACACAGACTGATCATTTGATATTTGCTATTTTCCATCTGAGGAACAAGTAAGCAAACAAAATGAGAAGATAGAAATAAGAGGAAAAGCAAAATGCTTACATTGAAAGAGATGGGAACTGAATCTATTGCCCTATAGCCAGCAAAATAAATGTAAATATTTTCAAATGTTACTCCAGTATGTAAGCAAATTCCCCAAGGAGATTGTATGGCCAAATACCAGGAAAGATGGTCCAAATCCCAGTTTCTAAAAGGACATGATGAATGGTAAATTCAGTTTCTCTACAAAGAACTGTGGCTTCTCATGAAATTAATTTACAGTGATAATCAACACATAGTTTTATTTATTTATTTGGATTACTCAAGAACAGCAGCTGAAGATTAGGTTACATTAAATTGGCCCAGGAAGACAAAGTTTAGAAGACATTCCACCAGAACCCATGACCCATGTTCACAGCCCTGAAGGAAGAGATGACACGAAGCCAGTTCTGCCCTTGAGAAGTGCAGGGCAGGCAGAGGGGCAGGGACAGCTCTGAGCAGTAACGCTGCAATGCCACTTGCCCTCTGAAATGCCATCTTTGCACAAACACTCTGAAAAGGCTTCCACCCACGAAAAAGTCATGAGGATCCTACTTCCTTACTAAATTCCATTCCTGGTCTTTGCAACAGTAGAAATTAGATCACTAGGCAGAAGAAGGAATTTCAGATTAGTCTCAACAGTGCTAAATGCATAAACTTCTCAAGAAATACAGCTATAAGTAATTTCTCTGTCAGGAAGGAGTATCTTATTGTACCATCCCTTACAGTTCCAAGGACCAAGAACCCTGCCTGGAGCTTCTCAATTAATAACGTTTTATCAACACCTAAAAAAGTGTTGGGATCCTCGTGGAAAAAAGAATAAGTTTTCAAGGTAGACAGCTTTTGTTTGTTTAAGTAAGTAAATAAAGAAACAAAACACTGAGTTTAACAAAAACCAGATTTAAAGGATGAAGATAAAAAATCCAGCCAAAGTCCATGGCACATTTTGTATGTGACCTCATGCTGCATACTCCTCCAAGATTGAGTCATAACCCCGACCACCCGATCTCCTTTGGTTTTTGTAAACTTTCCCTTTTTGAAAAAAAATATTCTGTTTTGGTTACATCTTACCTTCAAGACTAGTAGCCCAGAGAAAAGGCAGAATTGTGTTCAAACAGACACAGATGAGGAGCAAAGAAAACAGTCCGTTCCAGAGTTTGCTTGTGTTTTTAAAGAAACATGGAAAGGAAAAAACAACTGGATAGAATACCAATTGTTAGACTAAACAAAAAGCATGAAATACAGAAATTTTATTTTCACAGAAGGCAGCTGCTTACCAAAGAAAGAAAAAAAAATAAGATGACTCTTCCCTGAGTTTTTGATTATTTACTAATCTTTGGACAAAAACGTTCAACTCAATGATGAAGTAACTTGCTGACAATCAACACAATTCCTTAATGCATATTACTGACTTCTATCTATTCTAGTTTCCATAGGTACAAAATTACTGGGTTTCCATTCTCAGAGATAAGTATCAGCATTCTGGTTTTACAGACAGGAGACAAGGAAAATGTAATGGAGGATAACCACACTTTGGAGATGGGGCATGTGAGGACTCAGTAGTCAATAAAAACTCTGTCAGCAGTCAGTTTGGATTCCTATGAACTCCTTTCTCAAGAACTTTCTAAAGAATGTCCAGATGAACTCTGCTTCCCCAAAGCCAGAAATTATAATGCTCCCTGATATTAGGCCATGTGATTCTCAAAACCTGCAAAAATTAAATGCTGTGATTCTCTATTTACACACCTCTCAAAAACCACTGCTAGTGCAATGGCCATAAAAAGTGAGGCAATTAAAAGTCTAATAGGAAATCAAATGCTCACCTATCACATTCATTTTTGGCCAAACAAAGGAATGGAGGAAGACAAATTGCAATGCTGTAATTTTGTTCTGTAACCTGTAATTCTTCATCATCAACCCTCATTTGTTACATCCACAAATGGGCAATGCTTTCTTTGGACAGGGAACAGGGTTTTTCTACTTGCAGTGTAATAAATTCAGCAGTGTGGGTCCAGGAGAGACAAAAAAGTGTTAAGAGATGGAAATAAATAATTCAATCCAATTAGAATCCAAAAGTCCTCTACTCAGACAAACAGGAATCAGTACATCTGAAAACAAAGATACTCCTCCAAAACTTACAGCTGTGGGGAAAAAAAGAAGATCAGCTAAGAATTCCTGGAGCAGCATAGACAAAATTACAGCTTTATGTCTGTGAATAATACAGATTTGAGTATCAAAATCCAGTGCTTAGCAGTTCCAAATGCCAAATGAGAAAATCACTCACACTGAGGTTTTAATCACGAAACCTTCCTTCAGGAAAATGTAGATAATTTCATTGTAGAATGCACCACCAAGCTATGGATGCAGTGTTTTGCTAGGTGTGAGAGCACACTAGAGCACAGCAGAATATTATGGAAAATATCAACTGTGATTTATTATTCACTATTTCCCGTATCATTAGAACATCAAGCAAAATTACCCTGAAGAGAGTAAAACAGACAAAAGCAAGCACTTTGTTATATAACAGGCAGTTAACAGGCAGATTTCTTTACATCAGTATGTAGAGATGGGATTAAAAGCTATTAAGAGGTCTAACAGCATCCCCAGCTTGGGAAGACCGAAGTTTCCTCCCCTCAGAAGCTGTAGAGTGACACTGAAGCAAGGACAGCCTCACAACTGTGTGTTTGTCTCCTTCCCTCAACAATGCTAGGGAGCATTTTGAGACAAGGTATTGGAGCAGGTGAGTCTTTGTTCTGGCCATTTTTATTTTCCCACAACAGAAGCTCAGCCCTTTCTGTTGCCGTAGCAGATCTATTGCACAGGCAACTGGAAGACACCATGACTTAGGGGAATAACTCCACTTGGAAAGATCTCTCTCAGCTACTGAGAGAAGTGGAAATTTAACACGAACACTTCACAACACCCTCCCTTTTCAGTTTCTTCAGTAACTTTCAGTGGTAAGGGTGATAAAGGCCACCCTTTAAACTTTTCTTTGTAAGGTCTGGACAGCCTGGGAAAAAATAACAACTTAATTCCTCTAAACAAAAGAAAAAGCCAACGTGAAATGGCAAGGGTGCTTCCCCCCCTCTTTCCAGGCTGGACTGAAATTCAGAGGAAAAACCACTGGTGAGTGAATAAAGTGCTCTAGACGGTATGCAGAGGTGATCTCACGATTGGGGAATGTGGTTTAACAGTAGTTTTACAAAATGCTGTATATAGTCATGAGGTTTTGAATTTTTCTCACTCCCCTTTCTGAAGCAGTAGTCCAAAAAAGGCTGTCTCCAGTGACCAATAGTAGAGACAGATGTCATGAATTCAAGCAGACATCAATTAATCTAGTAAGTACCACACCGAAGCCTTAAGAAGAGGGATGCTAGATACTGGGAGGAAAAATGTTTCCTCCAGAAATTTTGCTGTAAATACAGAACACAATCCTGACCTGAAAGAACCCTTGCAGTTACTGTGACTAGAAGTGCCCTCACAAAACTAACAAAAATCCAAACTGCTTTAGGGAAAATAGAGAATAGCTGGAACCTTAACAGTAAGAACAGCTGCAGAATCACTGAGATCAAAAAACCTTTCCTGTTTACTCCATACATTGTTCTAGTGAATGCTCTTCTGCTAAGATAAATGCTTTTTTTTTTTCTTCCTTTGCTTCAAAGAGCAGCTGTTTGTCTGAAAAGGCTGCCCAACCAACATCCAAACTGCCATAGGTAACAACTATGAGTCAGAGAACTCAATAAAGTTTGTATCAAAGAACTGTGAACAGCCCAGTTAATCAGACTGTCCTTCCTCTTGTATCACCATGACTTCACTGAACACCAGCCCTACATCAGGAGGTTATTCATGGCTCTGAGAGAGAGAGCAGTGTTTCTTCCAAATTGTTTGGTGAACGAGCTAAAGGAGAGCTCCAAGGCTGAGACATAAAATAGGTTTTCCTTTTTAACAGGACAAATTCTATCCTCTCTTCCTTGTTAATTCGTAAAATAGCAACATTTCACAAAATCACCTGAGCCTAGTTCCATGATGTTAAAACACAGCTTTGACTCCTATACAGATCAGAGTCCCTGACTCAAACAGTCCAGTGACACAACCTCTGCTGTCAATGATGTAAAAAAAGGGTCATTAAAAGAGGATGAAAGGGGACAGGAGGAAGGCACCCAACATTTTGCAGCTGTACAGGACACGGCTCACAGTTTAGAGGTCCTTGAGACTGGCTCCTTTAAGGAGCCAGGGGAAGATATTTCTAAGTAGGAATTAAAAGGTCTGAAATCAACCAGAATTACACAAACACATTCAATATGGAAATTTAAAACACTGTTTGTTGGCCTTTCAGTTTATTCTTTGATGAGCTGGAACAGATTGCACAGCAGACAAGGCAGAAACAGCACATACATTTCTCAGTTTTCTGTCCCTCCCTTTGTGGTCCTGATTCTCATTTCTTAGACCAGGAGTGGGACTGCAAGCTAGTGTTAGCAGTAGCATTTCTGCCTGTTCATTTCTGCTGTGAACAGGGAAAGAACCACATCAGCTTCTGTGTAATGTTAAAGGAAAAAGTATTTCATCAAAATTAATTTAACTGCTTGGTTTTCTCAGAAGCAAATAGAGAAAAACTCATCTCAGCCTCATAATTTAATTCAAACATACAAAACCTCAAAAACATCTTACAGCAAAAACTGCTACATGACTCCTTCCCCAACATGTCACATCAGACACAACTGACAATAACCTTCCTGCTGCAAAGTAGCCTTCATCATGTTTTGTTTGTTGCAAAAGGCATCACACCCCATCACCTCTCCCACCAGTCCTAGTCAGATCTGGGGTCCTTTGGAGTACTTCCCCAGAGCAGATTCCTGAAGGAAACAGCATATCCTAAATGTATCAACCTAATCAAAACTTACCTTGTCCTTCAGTCCTAGAACAACTAAAATAAAGAGGTCTTTGCTCATCAAAACTTACTATCAGGTTTTCAGTCTTAAGACTGATAATGGAACAAGTAAAATAAAATACCCCTTGGAATATATTTAACAGGGTTCCTTCAGTCTCCTTCATTCCTCTCCTCTGCTAGATAGTTCTCAAGCACAGCAACAAGGTTTCTTCCCTTCTTGCAGCATAATGAAATACTGTTTTCTTACCTAACAGATGCTAATCACAGCTTTTAAAAGTCTGTCCTGGTTTTACTGCCCTTCCTCATCATGCAAGAATCTGTATGTGTTTGTTCCACTAAACTCTTTCCTGCCTCGACAATCTACTACATATTCTTAAAATTTATGTATGGCAATCTTAGCAGAATGAGACAGACAGCAAAGCTTTGATGTCTCTGGTCACATTATAGCAATGCAGAAGACAAAATTAGAGGCAGACTGAATAGACTAAGTTGTCTCTTCCCATACACTCCATTTACAAAACCTCCTCAGAGCCGGTTTATAAATTAAGGGCTGACAACTGAGCTGTGTCTGGATACCATAGCAAGTGTGCTCTTCAGAGTAAGTGACAAGGTTCAGAGGCAGGCTTGATAAACAGTATAATGTTCACCTGCTGGAATACACTTGATTTCCATTCAGTCTTCTGATGGGAGTTCCATGCAACATTTCCAAGAGAACACAAAAGGGAAGTAGGTTTCTCTTTGGAGGTGGAACATAACTGGCCTGCAAGAAGGGCCAGGCAGGCACGGAAGAGTTGATGCTTGGTGATCACACACACAACTTCAGGATTTTCAAGAGAGAAAGCTCTTGCACCAGTTTAAAGATAAGCTCACAACAGTTTTGATTCAATACAGGCAGCAACAAATCACTTGCTTTCAATGTGTGCTGGTGCTTTGTTCTTTATGACCAAGATCAAGAATAAAATGATGAACGCCAGTGTTTTAACATAAATCTCTATCAAAACACATGATCCCACAGAACATCTAGCAGTACTTCTGAGTACTTCTTCTTTAACTGAAGTTTTGGGAATGATCAATGCTTAGATAGCCAAATTCATGCAATTTTTATAAGTTATTCAGGGAGCAGGGAAGTTATTGTAGGAGGATATTCAGAAGCATTACAACCTCACCAGTGCAGAAGCTGGCCAAAACCGAAGTAGTTTGTCCCTGAGCTTTAGAACAGATTTCTGAAGGAAGAATATGAAGTGTGGCTTTTAATGTGCCCTTCTCTCAAGAGGACAAAGCAACAAGAGAACCCCCATGCCATTTATGAGCTCTTAGATATTCCCTGCACAGGGTCTTGCTAATAAAGCTAATTCAGCCTTCTGCGGATGGAGCAACTGTAAACATTTGTGCTCAAACAACAGTAGTAGAACAACAATAGTAGAAACTTGTTACTAGTTGTAACCATATCCACTCCCGGAAAACAAATAAACAAACATTTAATTAGGTTAATGCTACAGTGGTGAAGAACTACAAGCAATGCAAGCATTCCACCTTACACATACAGAGGGGAAAGAAGAACTGACATTTCCCAGTTTTGTGCAACTAATCTGGCTAGTTAGAAGAACACAAAATGTACAAACTTTAGTCCTAAGACAAACACATCAAGAAAGAAATGAATCTCACACATTGCAGGCACCTTCATGGATATCCATCTCAAAAAAGCATTCTTTGTTTAGTAAGCACAGTAACTGGAACTATAGGTACTACTTCTTTTTTCTCTGTGAAAACTCATAGTAGCAAATATGTTACTGTTCTCAGAATCAAAAAATGGGTTGAAAAAGCTTATGAGTCATTCCCTTTTGTTTTTAAAATAGTCATACTTCAACTTTCTGCCAAGGATATGGAGAACCCCTAGTACGTGAAGATTTATTGATAATGTCTAGTAGTCAAAAAAACCATTTGCTACTTCTTCAGAAATTCTTTCAAGAATCTTGTCCAGACATACCAATTCTAAAACACATAAACTTAGGTATCTACTCCTTGAAATTTTGTTGTTGCTATTAAGGAGAGCATTTTTTTCAATCATCCAAGCAGAACAAAACTCTACATTTACTGCACACTTCTACCTTTCTATAAATACATTATCACTGGCTCCCCTTACACTCTTGACAGAACTATTTTTCCATGAACATTTCTTTCTTATGAAACTGAATTTTTGGGGCAAACAGTATAAAACTGCTCTAAACAATGCCCAGCCATTCATATTTCTTGCTTTACATGCTTTTCCCACATGGTTTGGTTCACAATTACTTCCAGCTTCAGGAAACTCGCCTTTTAAAGGCACCAAACATAAGTTTTTGTCTTTGTTTGCACTTAACAAATCAAGCAATGAGTCAATTCTATCTAAGCTGCCAGCGATTCTGAATTCTACAGTCTTTATCGTCTTCTCCATCAACTGAAACTGTGTTTAACATGGGAATCCCAAAGTTATATAATAAAGACTCCCATGAGAAATCCTTACCAGAATGCCAAAGGATCAACATTGAAACAAACTGAAATGAACTAAGATGAGCAAAACAAGAACAGGGATGGCAGTTACATCCCCTCCAAATGTGGGAGAGGTTTGATGGATGAACAACAAACAGCCAGGTAACTGAGTTGCTAGAAATAGCTCAGGTTAATTTTCTAAAATATTTCAAGTGCTCAATTAGTACAAAATGGAAGAGATTAGGTAGAAGGAGATGAATTAAAAGTCTGAAATGAAAGATAAATAAATAACCAATTGCCAGGAAAATACCAGTATGCTAAGCCTTGAAATAATCTTTCAGAAAAAGCGTCAGGACACTCTTGCACATGATCATCAGAATCCTTTCATTTAGCCCATGGGAGACACTCTTAGTCTTGGCTACGCAGGACAGGACATCATTGGGACTTCTCACTTCTTTTCTTTTGTCCCTTGTTCGGGATTGCAGGAATACAAAAAGACAAATTGAAAAGAAAACCCAGGGCAGAAAGAAATCCCACAGCACCAGGCATGGGGAAAGTCCAGCATTCCAACACGTTTACTGCTTATTTTTACAGTGTTTAATGACAAAGTACCACACAAAGACACAAACAGTTTCAAAGCAACCTCCCAGCCTAGAAAGAAAATGAGGGGAAGGGGCTCTGTTTCAGTTCTTCATTATTAAAGCTCTGAAGTAAAGACGTTTCAACAAACATAAGTAACCTAATCTGTGAGTTTCCCTAGCCCAAACTCCCTCCATTTTTACGGTCTTTTCAAAGTCTAGATCAAGTTTCATTTGAGTTTGCAGGGTGAAGGTTGTTATTTCTGGCTTTCCCACCCCCCCCAAGGCTCAGTTTCTTTGTCTTTTCTTTTTAACATAAAGTTGAAATCATCATGAATATTCAAAAAATCTTTGTTGCACCTCCCAAATCTATTCTATAATAATGAAGGAATATGTAAACACGCAACATCACAAAATGTCTAGCAAAACACAAAGCCCATTGGAAAAAAATATTCTTCCTTTCAGTTAAGACCTGCCTAAAGATCCCTAAAGTACACAATATAAAATATATACCAATACAAAATATATACCATATAGCTAACAGAGTGTACTTGTATAATATGTTAGTATTATGTTACTGTGGTCAACCATTGTGATCTTATAGCCATTTTTGTAATTGAGATGGCCAATATTTTTTTTCCTATTTCTACCTTGAAAGGAAAATTATATGACCCACTGTTTTGTTTAAGTGCAGAAAGATTCCATGAAACTCAAGTGTATCTTCTAACATTTGTTAAATTTTATGAGGGAGCGTTTTTTTCCCCAAAGTCAGGTCCTGAGAAGCTTTTTTCATCATTCATCAGCTGACAATTTGACATCCAAGGTTTTCAACTGACTATGGCAGAAGGTGAAAAGATCTACCAAGTTCCTAAAAGGAACTTTTCTCTGGCTGTTGTTTAGAAGCATCAAATCCCCAATGTAACTGCTAAAGTCCCTTTGAAAGTAGATTCTGAATGATGAGCTTGAAACAGGGGCAGAAGCAATCATTAGCTTCCATCTCACTGAGGAAATGACACACCAGCAGAGCAGGAAGGAAAGCTGGCACAGAAGCACGAGGACAGCAATGCAACAGAGGAGCCCCCAAACCATTTGGGTTATTAAAAAAAGGAACTTTCCATATGCTCAACACAAGTGAATCTACACTTGTAAACTGCCAAGGTAGACTCAGAGCAATCATTAAGGTGACTAAACCATGCATTCAGAGTGACAGAAGCATGACCAGGCAACCTTCAGCTTGGCCCACTTAATAAGCATTAAATACAGTCTATAATTAACTCCACGTTCATATGCTGATCCTCCTTCGGAAATCTCATTTAATTCAATGCAAACATAGATTCTGCTCAGGGAATGATTCAGAATTTGTAGTGAATGAGACTCTTGTTTCTAAGACCTGGCCAGCCTCAAAGAACTACTACAATATAAATATTTAATAATAACAAAAGCATGCAACTCATTGCCAAGCACAGATGTTATAAAGTGACTGCAAATCTTGGCATTTGGTGGCACCTAGTAATCCACTGGCTGAGTCACTAATGTGATTGATAGCCTTAAGTTGTTCAGGAACTTTTGCCCCCCCTAAAATTAAAATATGTGAATTGTATCATATTTTTTGTATAAGTGCTTTTCTCTACACAACCAGCAAGTGTCGGATATTATCCTTACAGGTTTTAAAAAGGCTCCTGCTGCTTGGGAAAACTTAAGCAGGGAGAAATGGATGCAACTGGCCTGTTTCTATACTTAGGGCATATTTTGTTTGGATATTCTAATTCTGGTAATGATGTTATGGTTGGTGCAGACATAACTAAAAGATAAACTCCTCTTGCAACAGATCTTTTTCACTAACCTGAAGAGACTTATGTCTTGTTTTGACTAAGGGAACAACTCATTCGTAACTTGCATTGCCTACGGACATCCTCAGCTTTCCATTCACCCCGTGTGTCATTAACAATCCCCACCTGGATACCATCCTGCCCTTTAAAAGCTGTTAGACTTTCTAAAGAACAGCTATCCTAGTCATGGGCACCAAAAAGGAAGCATCTTCCGTCTTAATATTCTCCCTTCCAATGAGACTGGTCAGAACCTGTCATTTCCATGAAGGATCCACACAGTATCTTTAAAAGTGGCCATCCCCTTACAGGTGAGATTCCTGCCCATACCAGCCTCCCTAATTACAACAAGGCATATATCAGATGTACAGCTCCCACAGGAAACACTATGCAAGTGCTTCTGACACAGTTCCATCCCTAGTGAACAAATCTGGTTTCATTACCATCTCTAAGAATTCAGGGAGAACAAAACCATTACATTCCTGTAACCACAGCAGATTATACTATATCTGAATAACATGTCCTGGACATCTGCAGGGTAGAGGACATCAAAGTAGCAATGCATGAAAAAACTAAAGACGCAAAGGCAAATGGACACATTACTACTTATTTATGTCAAATGTTTTTCGTCGTATGACATTTAAAATGCAAGTCAGGGCACTTAAGTTTTAATACAGATCTACCTTTGTTGAAAATGTTGAGTCTTCCGGGCCATTAGTTTCAATGACATCAACTGACACAGCCAGCAACAGGTTTTGAGCAAACGAAAGATTAAGAAAAAAGATCTGAAGAAAACTAATTGTTGCCCTAAGTGCTTCAAGTCACACAAGATTCTCACATGCTGTCAATTAAGTGAACCCTATAAAGTTATGATCTATGGCAAGATTCCACCAGAACAATTATATCACAACAACAGACATAATTCAATTATTTCTGCCAATAAAGTCATCAGTGCAGAACATATTACTGCTTTCAACTCTAAGCAATTTTTTTTTTAAACAGAAAGTGCTTCTATGATTGTACCATCTTGACTGAGTCCCAGACAGTATTTTTAACCACTAAGTTCCATTGAATCCAGTCTGTACTTAGAAATCTGGTACCCTGGCTACAAAAGGTGAACTTGTAGAATGGTAGCAAAGTCCTCTAGACTGTCAACCATTTTTCTTTCAAAATTTATTTCATATATTTTATGGTATTTTCAGTCATTTTCTGTCTTTCTTGCTATCAAAAACAAACAAACAAAAACAAACAAATAAAAAAAAAACCCCCACAGAATAATTTGGGCCAGAAGTGAACTCTGCAGGTTATCAGGTCTATTCTCAAAGCAGGAACAGCTTTAATTCTACAGAAGAAACAAACAAACAACAACAAAAGAAAAAAACAACTAAACAAACCCTAAAAAAGCTGCAGTTAAAAAAAAAAAGTTATTTCACCTACGTACTGTACTTGCTTTCTTTTTTCCCTAAGTTAACTTATAGTATTTATTTTAATCATGCTGATTTTGTTGCAAGTCTTTCTAGAAGCTAACTTTAGGACTTTGAAAAATAAATATGCATATTTGGAGTACTATATAAATATATATTTTTAAGTAGTCAACAAAATCTTTCTTTAATCAAACTAATGTAGAGATTTTTATCATGGGGAGGTTTTAGGAAAATAAATGCATTTTCTGGAAGCCCTCCAGCAGGTAAAAACTTCACTTTGCCTCATAGTGAAGAATAAAAAAAAAACAGACCATGCTTTGGAGAGCTGTAATCAAATAGGTAAGTCAGCAAAGAAGAGAAAAAAGAATGGAACAGAGGCTTGAGGGGAAGAAAGACTCAATGGCATTTGCTAAAAGCAAAATTAAAAGGACAGTGCATGCAGAAGGAGAAGGAAGAGCAAGACTGAAGCAGTGGTTTGGACACAGCACAAACTGGGATGCCAACTGTGTTGTGGGCAGTCAGCAGGCACTTTCAATAAATTAGACATTACAAAATACACAAAAGTAGCCTGGAAATAAACAACCAGCCTGGTTAAAAACTTAAAAAAAATTTTTCCCTCTCCCACACCCAGACATTCACTCAATGGTTACTTACCCACTTCACAACTTTGGATTAAATCTCTTTGCTTTAACTTCTACATGTATAAATTGAAGGTAATGTATCATGTGAATCTGATCCCACAGTGTTGTATGAGTACACACCATTGTCTCTAAACTGCTATGATGTCCCAGCACAGAAAATTCAACAAAGAAAATGGCTAACTCTGCCACCAGCATGGGTTCCAGACAGCATGCAACAAAAACTGCATAGAACACTACATTGAATGAGACCAGAAAGAAACCTTGAGCTATTCATGCAGTCAATGCTATCCTTTCCTGACCACTGAACAAGATACAGAGCCTTTGGAGGAAAAGAAAGAAATAAATAATCAGCATTCCTTCTTTTTCATATGCATTCTGCTACTTTTTGCCACATGTTACTATAATTGAGTTTATGTACCCAGCTGCTTCTGCAAAAGAAGCTCGTACCTAGAGACCTTCTCATCTCCTGCAAGCAGCAGTTCCCAGCACACTTGGGAGGATTTTATTCCATTATGGAAACTCACGGGCTGCTTATCATCACTAAAGTGAATTGTTTCACCCTATAGGTACAATGAAATTTTCAAAACATTAAGAATGGGGTTTATATTGACATGACATATTGTGCAGGGGATGTGTTCTCAAAGCCACGAGATTGTGCCCTTTTAAGTAGAAGGCTTTTAGTAGCGTTTTTCCTCCCAACACCAAAATTCTGTCAGGTTGCTGACCCCAGAAACAGGGTCGCTACTGACCCCTAGTGTTCGGCAATCCAGGCTCAATTCGACTGATTTAAGGCAAAAAGCACGAGGAGCATCTTCATCCTTCAGCACTACATTATCCTCCTGACACAGCAAGTGGTCCCTGCCTTGTGCTGAGCTTCTTTCTCCTCTATTTTATCAACAAAAATAGTACTATCAATTTTTAAAGAAACAAGGAGAAAGGAAACATAAACTCCTAAGCATCCCAGCAAATTGTAGATTCAGATTCCTTCCACTTTCACACCTTTAATTCATTTTTCATTTGGAAGATTAAGAGAAGGATATCTAGAGCAGACTGACAGTCATGGCTTCGAGTGGGTATTTATAGTCTCTTGATCAGTTATTAAGGAATTAATGACAGTGAACCACAATCCAAGCTGGCCTGCAAAGCCTAGTGCAAGGAAAGGAGTTGTAATTGCCAGGCTGCTGCAGGACTTGGCTGTCCCAGCTAGAAGTGCAGAGTCCAGTGAGCTGCCCAGGTGACATAAAAGTTGCTTACAACATAAAGCTGTAACTACAGGAATTAAGAAGAATCCTACTGTTCTACTTACAATTTTGAGTCCAGGTTCAGGAGAAATCCCAGTTTGTCATACTCTGGAAAACAAAAGCAAAGGACAAAATATCATAAAAACTGCAAGTGTCACCTCTGCAAAAGGCACCAAAACCAAACAGCAGCAAGTCCTTATAGCAGCTGTAAATACAGATTATTGTTATTTCAAGGTATTTCTAAATTAACATTTCTCAATCTCCAGGAAATACCAGAGCAAGAGAACACATGGGTAATCATTAATTTAGAAATCACTAGAATTAATCAAGTATCCAGAGCCATAAAAAGGAAGCATTACTAAAACCACTTATGCAGTGATAAACAAAGCTTTCCTGACTGCTGTACAAATAATTTTGCCACTGAACTGATGACAAACATTCCTCCTAAGTTCTGATGTGTAGAGCTTTGAAATTTTTCTTCATTCCTTGTCTATTCCAAGCCACAGCTTCATAATAAAGCAGCTCTCCTTCAAGAGAAATTGACACACGGTGGCAAAAGTGCTTCAAGTTCAGGTGCTGTTGTTCAACAGGAAACTGCGAAGTCAGTTTATGTGATGAACAGGGGAGAGGTACAGAAACAAAGCTATCACTCAGAACATCTGTAACTCCTGTATAAAGTAAACTTTTTACTCAGCATCTCTGAATATTTTGTGATCTTGTAAATCAAACACTTGATACAAAAAAAGAAAACTAGAATTCACATGAGGTATACAAGAAAAAGGTGTAGTGTCCTTCTTGAGCTGGGTTAAGCTCAGGGGCCTCCTCACACTGAGGATCCCTGGGTCTCACTGCTATACAATAAAAAAAAATTAAGTAATACAAACAGAGAAGTAGAAGATAACCCAATCAGAGATTAAAAGAAAAATTTAAAACAAATTAAAAACAAGAAAAAAGGTCTCATAAGCTTTTAGAAAGAGCTCATTGGAAATACAAGATGACTTTACTCATGAGACACTCCTAGAATTCCTGGTGCAGTAGTTTACCTCAGAAGATCACAAGCTTTTCACACTCTCATTTACCAGCAGAACAGGAATGCCTAAACTTGTACCTCAGACACAATGATTGCACCAGATAGGTCAATGTAAACTGTGCCATTGGTTTCAATCCCATTAAGATTTAATTCCTGGGCTAAGGGAAGTATTCTGTTTGACATCACTTAGGTAACAGAAGCTGCAGAACACATGCACACTTGATATTGGCACATACTGTCTGTTCCCTGCCAGCACCCGAGTGCCACCCACCATCCCCATTCCACCTGTGCATCTCTCCTCCACTTTCCACATACTGACAGTTCTGTTTCCCCCATGTGCTTCTTTCCTCGTAATTTCTTCCCAGTTTATTCCTCCTACAATGAATTATGTCCTGTACAACCTCACCTCCTCCGCCCGTAGGATTGTGCATAGGAAAGTATCCATTCTGGAAAAAGGAACATGCCTTTAAATTTTATTAACCCTTCTGATTCCCAAATCAACATCTGTACTGAGCAAACAGCAACAAAAATTATATATATATATATTTTTTAATCATTTTTGTAAAGATATCTACAGCCACTGACCCATTTGTCATCAGTCTTATTTCATTCAGACCAACATTCCCTTCTTCCCAACAGGAAATACAAAAAGAGGAAATGCAATAAGAGATGTACCACCTCTACCACCTCATAACTACAACAACTTCCTGGACTTTCTACAAACTCAGCACTTTCCAACCAAAAAAAAAAAAAAAAAAATTACAAAACAAAACAATATTTCTGGTTTCAAACCAGAAGCACAGGTGAGTTCCTGATTTTCAGTAGGGTGTAACTACAGTTTCAGGCTGCAACATCAAACCAGAAGCATCTACGCCCCTTCTTCTCGCTGGCGGGTGAGATGTGCAAGGTCCTGCAGTCAGAGGAATGATGCTCTCACCATGGGCTATCTCACACTCACTGGCACTTTTGGAAGTCAGCATTACTTTTAGCTTGGAAATGAGTCTCTATCACATGCTGCTCCCCCAGGAAAGACACTAGGAGCCTCTAAAATTACAGATTAAAAGTTATCTTCCTTTTTAGTAAAAATCAGAGTCTTGTTACAGTCTTCCAGCATCATTTAGCTGTATCACGATGAACACAAGGGCCAAAAGTCAGTTCACATGCTGGCTGGAAGCAGCCTGGATTCACAAAAGACAGATAAAGCCCCAAATATCTGAAGAAAGCCAAACACACAGAGCCAAGCTGCAGGAAAAGGCAATCCTTGTCCAGAGTTACGTATTTAAATTAAAACAAGATGAAACACAGACCCACTAAATCAAAGTACAACTGAGTCTAAAACACAGTTTGGTCAGGGTGTGACAATTACAGGAGAGGGACTGAGCTGATCACACAGCTCAAGAAAGGGGCAAACCCCTTCCTACCCTTTCCTTTCTATTAAAAATAGAGGTGGCAGTAGCCTGCCTTGACACTCATGACACCTCTCTGTGCCCTTACAGATTGCTTTCTCCTCCCATCACCTTAGTTGAAAGCCTTACTCACCAAGTTAAGCACTTGATATACAGAAATATTTCTCCTCTTTTTCATGCCATGGGACAAACAAGTACTGGAACATTAGAGAAAACAGAACAAAATAGTTAGAGAGAGCAAGGTAAAAAGACTCCAGCTTCTCCAGTAAAAAACCAGCTTGGACCAGCTGGCCCTGTTTACTGTGGTTTGATGTTGGCCTCCACCAACATCATCATGATGACACTCCCCCAGCACGCCAGTTGTGTTCTGCACTGAGGGACAATGCAGAGCCACCAGCAGGTACAGTCCTGGAGAACTCCCTTCACATTAATCATGTTGGTAGGTCTGATCCAGCCCAGGCTGTGTCTGACCCACCAGTTTCCAGACAAGACACATCTACGGCTGTGTGGCACAGGATCCATTTTTAAAGCAAAAAAATGAGTAAAGATAATAAAGAATGTAGTTTGCATCCACTGGAAGAACATAATGGAATAATCTGAACAAGGCTTTATGTTATCAGCCCACAAAAGACTGAAACACCCATGAAAGATAAAAGCAACATTATTAAAAGGGCACAAGGCAATCTAAAGATCCCACTCACCTGTGCTAAGGAGCTACAGATCTCAGATGACAATGTGGTACAGCAGTGCACAGAAATGAACAAACATGGAAAATGAAGTGTCATCGTGCCCCATATGAACAAGAGGTCATCTTAGGTCAAAACCAAAATGCATTTCTATACTTCCAGGAAGATTACAACTGAATAAGAATCTAAGAACTGACACCAATTTTATAATAAGGCATGTAATTGGGATTACATGAACAGAAATAGAGCCAAGCATAGCAATTTCTATAAATTATGCAAATCCTGTGCCAAATTCAATGTTGGCATTAGCATGGAAATTTCTCCGAAGAATCCAACAGAAATCCAGCTACCAGGCTGCAAGTAGCTGGAGATGCATTGTCTCATGTCTGTAAACTCCATGCAGACCACCCAGGAAGCCATAAAGCCCAGTGTACAATGTCTAGCAAGTATTCAAGTTGCCTTTTGCATCTGCAGCCAATATAGCTATATAGAAGCAAAATGGGCAAAATTTTCCCCTTATGCTTCTAATCTGAAATCAACAATCCAGGAATTAATTTGGCATAGCAGTTTAATCCTTTCAAACCACCTGTAACAAATTTCACTGATGACTTGAGTACTAACCTTTTTAGCAGCCAGCTACTTAGAAGCACAGTACAAATAACTTTGCCCGCAGAAATAGAAAATTCAACTTCTTTTTTAAAGGTAGGCTATATGCAGTTCTAGTTCTGTGTTTAACTGGTAATTCCAAGTGCAGCAGGGAAGGTAGAAGATTCAATTTTGCTATTTTATTCAAAATGTTTGTGTTCATCAAAGAAATCAGTATGATTCTCAAGAGACAGAAGTCCTATCAGGAATGCTCAGACAACCCTGATACATTTCATCCTGTCCAGTGCAGTTTGATCTCTGCAGAACTGAGGCTCCAATTGAGCCAAGCCTTGGTCACCATTCACATGCAACTTCTACATCTGTAGCAAAGGCCACAGGTAAAATGACTTACTCTGCAATGAAAAAGGCCAAACACATCACATTCACCTTGGACTAAGAAAACACATATGGACAGTTATAAAAGATCAGCTGATGTAAAACAATTCTGCTAGAACTCGAGAGACAAGAAAGAATTAATGAAAAAAAAGTCATGTTAAATGGATCAACAGAAAAGGACAAAAGAAACCTTTTATTCCAGGGTTAAAAAAATACCAGTCAGGATTACTGAGCAACAATCAAAGTACTGGATAAACAAAGACTTAATGTTGCATCCTTTCCTTAGGACTTTCACTTTAACCTCTTCAGTGATGGAATTTACTGATGAAAGCATTATCTTCTATTTAAATAACCAGGGAATAAAGAAGACTGCAAAGGCAAATTTAGGAGTGGTAGAGCTGAGGCCACCCGAGCTTCTCAGCACGGTCTGCATGGATTGCATGCAGGTCTATGTTTGTTTCCTCCTCACCCCCACTTATGCTTTTGCATACACATTTACCCACCTTTTTCTCCAGACTGCTGAGTGACACCAAGGAAAACACCAAGAAAACTGGTAAGAAAAAGCCCAGTCCCCAGTGCCTTTCCCTGCTCTGTAACAATACACAGAAGAAATAGAAGTGACACCTGTAAAGCTAAGTGCTCAGCCGTTGCAGCCCAGCACCAGAAGCTTGCCTCTCCAATCTACATCTACACATCCTAATAAAACTATACCAACCTCCAATGGCAGAAAAGCAACTGCCTGCTTTCAGCTGAATTTAGGAAAGTCTCCAATAGAAATATGAAAAATTTTCCTCTGTTTCCCTCTGCGTATGCCCTTTTGTTTTTCCCAGGAAGGAATCTGTTTCAAGGCAGACTACAGCCTTTGCTAAACAGTTGTTTCATTTACTGCCATGAATCCACTTGGCAAATGGAGTTAATGCTGCCCTACTGAGTCTCCCAACACACTCTTTATTCTGTAAATCGTATAGTATTTCCTAATAAAAGTCAAGAACAATATCAACAAAACAGTAATTGATATTGGCTTTTAGTGACTTACAAGATGTGCTGATTTGATGCAGAGAGATGTCACTGAGAGAGAAAAATCACATTGAAATATTTTTATTTTGAGGTATTCATTAAGCCACTTCTTGACATTTGCACCTCAACCCATTCACAGCTGTATTTTCAACTGGAATAGAGCATTTATAAGAAGACAGATGATGATACTAAACACGCTGGCAAAGTCACATAAGGACTGTGAAACTGCTTCATGATAGTCACTGGCAAAGATTCAGGCAGCTCCCACAGTCTACACTCAGAAAAATAAAGAATGAAGTAGAACTTCATTAACCAAAAATGAAAAGAGAAAAGCATTTTTGCTGAATAAAGCCACTAAAACCAGCAGAGAAAAAAGTATATTTCCCTTTTTTATTTTCCTGCCTTACAGGAATACAGAAATACACAGCACAGTAAATTCATCTCTCCTTTCCCATCATTACCACAAAGTGCTAAGACAGAAATGCAATTTGGGTAAAAAAACTCAGTACATGAGAACCCCATCGACTTCAAACATAAATTAAAGTTGTTTTTCTCAAACCAAGAATATTTACAGTTAATTACCACTGACTTGGAAATCCAGGAAATATGAGAGTTTGCAACTGTAGCCATCTGTACTACCAGAGTATCATTAAGAAATCAAATAAACATCAAGGAATCTTCTGCAAGTCACAATATTTTTCTCTTATGCTAGGACACTATCACTATTCTACCCATTTGATACCTTGTTCAGTTGATTTCTATGCCTGGCCTCCATCCATACCACTCTCCATCCAAAATGCAGGCAAGTAGTCACCAAATTCACTCTGGAGTTGTATTCAGTAGGACAGACAGTGTTATTCTCATCCTTCACAAAATGGTTATCTGAGCATCCAGCAGCTGAATGAAACAGAGAAAGTTTCCTTCATAGCTCTTACAGCTTCTCCCAAAATGGTTATGGACTTTGACTTAATGAATCAGTAACAGCAAACTTCTAAATAAGCACAGATTTAAATTCTCAGATGATTACTCCACTATCAGTGTGGACTCAGCACATGGAACCATGGTCTTACATGTGGACTTTCACAAGCACAAGAATTGCAGCAGATATGCTACTCTAAACCACAGTTTAGAAATCCAGAAGAGTTGATACATGCAATTTGAGCAAGACCTAGACAGCACTTGGCTGCTTGTAACATTGGAACTAGCACCTTTTAAACCCACAGTGAGAACAGCTGCTGTGAATCAGTGGTCAGTACTGCAATCAAACATGTCTAACAAGAGCATAAGCCTAGAGCCTAAAGGTTTTCAGCAAGCACAGTAGCATCTGGGAAAGCTGCACATTCAGTGCGCTCCTACCCAAGGCCTTAGAGAAGAAAAATTTAGCTTGCCGTCAGACCCAGGAGGTAGGAAAAAGTCTTGAACAAAAATAGCAGGGGTATAAATCTGACTTTCAAGGTCCAATGTCTGATTTGGTAGCAACAAAGTAAAACAAAGGAACTAGAGAGGAAAGAAAAAACTAAAAGGAGCACTAGCTGTCTATGGCAAGTGCATGAAATCTGGGTCTCCTCAAACACTCTGTGTCCTGATTGTTTCCCCAAGTTCAGAGCATGACATCTTTCTTTCTGAAATGGTTTCAGCTGAAACACTGGCCTAGACATCACATCAAACACTTATCTCAGCTGCTCAAGCTTTATCTTTCAAGGGAACGGACGGCCACAAAGAAAATTACACAAACATCTGGACTTGTGAAGGCTGGACCACAGCATGAACCTCATGGTTCAGCCTCACTCAAAGCATATTTGGCTTGCATGTCCTCTACCCAATAATCTCCTATGAAGCATTACATTAAAGCTCCATACCCAGACGGACTTCCAAACACTCAGTTCAGAAAGTTTATTCAGAAAAACCTAGACAGTGTCATTAAGCTGAGTCGCACAAGGACAGATTTCCAGCATCTCTGAAAACTAAGACTCACATGTGGGACAAAGGTAAGGGGAAAGCCAAGGTAAGGACAGTCAATTCAAGTAAGATACAAAAGCTGCAACAAGACATTGTCCTTCACATGGCATGATTAACAAGTACCAAAGAGCACTTCTAAGCTGTGTAATATGAAAGTACAAGTATCAGTTTTAAGCAGCATGAAATCTTAACAGGGAGACTATTATTCTCAGCTGGTTTTGACTAACAAAGAAAAAGGTATATGTAATTTTATGTTTCAAAGCATATAACTTTAGCTGAAACATCACCTACTGGGAATGGCTGGGCCTGGAGCTGCCATGGTTTCTGTGGGTTCTTTCTGGGCTCTGTCTTTTCCTGGGTCTGCAGCAAGGTGAGATGGGATGGACAGCGGAAGCACAATAGCCACAGTTTTTCTCTCTCTCCTTCCTGTTCAACAAGGAAAGCTATCCCTCAGTTGGACAGACATCACACATCTTGACATCTTATTACACATACAAGTTCAGAGCAAGATGAAGTTTGCAGCACAGTAAGTGCAAAGTACTAAACAGAAGAACAATAAACATACAGCTTTCTGAGACATTTCTGAGCCTCCCTTAACAAATAAAAGCAATATCTTCACATATCTTCACTGAAGAAATTCAGTCTCGTTGCAGTGAAAGGGTTTACAAAAGATCAAGTCTTACTGTCTCAATTCCTAACCAACCCAAGCTTGAGTTGTAAAATGCAAGCAGAACAAAGACCAGTGCTTTTAAACAGACCCAGGCAGCTCAATGGCTCACATGAGCCTGTCTGCCACTCTCCATATTAACAGAACTCCACAAGACACAGCACAGTTGAACTGTTTTTCATCACTAAGTTTACTTCCCTATTCGTAGTAACATGTATGGTTAACTCCATAGACACAAAACCTGTGATTAAAATTCAGGGAAGGGTATCTCAAACCTATACAACTTCCCCCCTACTTCAGCAGACTAAAGAGACCCCCACCCGATACAGGAGCAGGCAACAACACACTTCAGTTATGACATGTTACTTAGTACAGAGAATTAATAGAGGGTTTCTTCCCCCCATACAAACAACAACATATCAATTTGGCACCCTAGAGATACTCCCACATCAGATCATGCACTAAGAATATTTCTCTTTCCAGATATAAGTTTTAGAGGAGATACAGGAAGAGTAAAAGAAGTTTCGGTGTTTTAAACAAAGTAAGTTACTACCACTAGCTCCGGGGTTAGTAAATCAGAAATGTGTCCAAGCTTTGATGTTAGTGTCAGGCAGCAGGCTCTCTTTCAAACTGTGCAGGCAGAAGACAGGTGCTATGTTGGAAGGCAGCATGTTCCCCCTACCAACCTAAGAGGAAAGGCTGGCAAGCAAGATAAAATAAAAAAAATCAAAGTGAAGACTTTGTCTTTTGTGAAAGACAATAAATATCCCCATCTTTTAAGTGTTGAGAGGTTTAAAGTTATAAGAACAATTTTTAGCCTTTCCCTTGCACTTCATATACCATTATATACACACTGTAAACTGAATTTCATCAGGTATCATGTTCACTGTGGCGTGCCTTGGCTGCAGCTTGCACATTACACCCAGCCAAATGGAGAGTTACCATCTAGTGAAGTCCCCCCAACACAAAAGAATTTTTGATTTCTGGTTCAGTTTAATTGTAGGTCATGCTTAGGTTTCAAAGGAAATTAGATTGGGAAGGATTTGCCCTGAGGTTCAATAATGCTGGTCAATCTCCATCCAAAAAAAAAAAGCTTTCCAGCCCTGTTGTTTTAGTTACGACTCTTTTGCCCTCTCCTTCCTGGAAGCATTCCTAATGTCTCTCCCCAAATAACTCAACTGTTTGTTTAGCTGGGAAACTATCCTAGTAGCATGAAACAGTTTTTCTTCAGCTGGTGGGTGACATCATCTTAAGGCCTTTCACATGAGAAGAGAAGCACAAACTGCATCATCAGCACGTGTCCAGGTCGTTTCCTCTCTGGGTAAGGGAAGAGTCCTCCAGGTTAATCCTCGTGTTGCACTAAGGCTCTTAATACTCCCAGTGCACTTGGGAAAGGGCCTGTTTACCCTTTGGCTAGATGGTTGATTCCCACAGAAGTCTGACTCAAGTGTCCTGCCTCCCAACATGGCTACCATGTCCAATTAAATAGAAGCCTTGTCATGAGGTGGGAGATAGAGAAGAAGGCAATGTTGTACCTGAGCCTATTGTGTGTCCAACGGAGTCAAAGGAAAGAACCACTGAATCTGTAACACAAGAGTACAAGTTCATTTTCCCCCTTTTTTTTCAGCACCATTTCTTGCTGTAACATTTTTTTGTTATTTTTTAAAGCAATTCCTCGGGCTCCCTTCTGCCAGGAAGCAGAACAACTTCTTCACCAACCAGGCAAAACAACAGGCATCAAGCAAATGCAAAACAGTGGAGTATGCAATAAATCACAGTGCTGTTAAGCAATGAAGTAGATACAATCAATTGAAAAGAATTTCATTTTGTGTCTTATAAGCTTGGTCAGCTGAATCATAACATGCTTTGACTGCTGGACTAGAGAGCTTTTTCTTATCAAGTGTGTTACCAGTATTTTGTCCCCACTTAGGGGCTTTGCCTGTTATGATCAGTTCTTCCCTGACACTGTTTGTTAAGCGAAGCACTTTGTGCTCCTTGCACTTCTCACCATGTTTCCCACATCTTTACTGACAGTAGTGTCTTCCCAACTCAATGCATTTCAATTAATCAACATCCTTTCACCTTTGCACTATATGCAGCACACGTGCCAAGCATCAAGAAAACACAACCTCTCTACTTGATACCCTTTTATTTATCCATCTGGGGATCACAGCAATACTTTTATCCATAATTGAAGTGACAACTCTTGTTCACCAGTTAATGCCCAAAACTTTTAGTTACTGTTTCATATGATGGGGCACCCTCTACTTCAACTGTGGTTTAAAGGTCCTAGTTTTCATACGTGCAACTTGACATTTGGCCATGTAGAAGCCCTTACTGCTTGCTTGCACTCAGCTCACCCCATGATTCAGACCCCTGTATTAGTCACTTATTTCCCTCGTTTACCACCCTTCCAGCTTAGAATCTGTTTGTAAAATTATCAGTATTGATTCAATATTCTGTTCCAAGTGGAGTTGCAATATGGTATCATGCTCAATAATGGAGTTTCCCCACAGCTTTATACTTATTTGAGACAAACCAACATTTATTTTGGTAGTAAGCCTCCTAATTTGCCACTTACTTTCATGACAATCCTAACTGAAGGAGGAAGCCTACCAAATCCTATTCCCCTACTAGTGCAGCAGAATTGGGCCCAGAACTTAGAGACAAATTGCCAATGGGCAAAACACAGAAAAGAACAAACCACCACAGCAGGATTAATAATTTTATGGCCTGAGAAGCTTTAAACTGACACAGCAATAGCTAAACTGCCTTTCATCTTCACCTGAATGGACTGAATCCTTTCACATTTGTCTTTGTAACTTAGGTTTCAGATGCGATCAACTCATCACACATCCTTTGCAGCACCACAAAGGCTGCCAAGGTGCAAGCTCTCAGTGCAAGGCAAAAAGCCCAAGCACAAGAAGAAAAGAGTTTAGCCTGCTGAAAAGAGTTTAAGCTCCCACCACATCACTTGAAATTTGGGCAGGTTACAATCACAGGCACTGGCAGTTACCATGTTAGAGCTGAAAATAACTTGACACAGGACTAAGTCCTTGGCTTCTCTATACCTTACATTATCCTTGTGCTTATTTTCCAACTCTTAAAAATTCAGAAAGAAAGTGCTAATTTTCAAAATAAACACTGTTGTTTTAATAAAGGACTATTAATTTGACTGGGTTTAAAAAAATTTTGAAAAAGAAGGTCTGTGCAGTCTCAGATCCAGCATTATGGGAGTAACATTAAAAAAATTAAAAAGAAGATATTACTAGTCTCAAAACTTACTCCAACAAAAATAAAAATCCATCTGGACTTAACAACTTTATTTCCTCTTTTGGGAATAAAATTCAGGCATCATTATATTATTCTAAATAGCAAGGAGTTTAATTCATTTTAAGTGCATTAACTTCATTTGCCATCAATTCTAAAGTATCGCTGTGTGGGGTTCTACTTTTGAAAAACTGTTGAGATTTTTATCAACATAAAGTACTGCTTTGTGGTTAATGTCAAATTTAAATGCTCTTAATTTTCCTATAATAAATATATTTTGCATTCAAGCACTGCACATGAAATATTAGGACTTATCTAAGAATGGCTGAAAAGCACTGCAAGCACCAAATTAATAACATTATCATAACCCACAAAAATAGTATAATGTTTCATTCCCTTAACTGAGAACGTTATCTTCCTCATATAAAAAAAAAACAATTTACAAGCAGAATAATAGTTCTCTTTTCCAATCCAGTCCTTCGTGCTACTATGACTTTCAACATCAAATTCATTGTGAATAACCTTTATTATAGTCAGCTTTGCCTTGACCTCCAGAAGTAATTTCACAAAACATGGATCTTTGTTAAAACACTGTGTTTATTTCTGGTATTAGCACTTCATAAGTGAAGAAACTATAAAGCTGAAGAAAGCTGAGAAGATAACAATGTGTCACCTTTCTTCTACCCAAACAGCTACTCACATCCAGCCAAATTCAGAGTTACAGGTAATTTTTGTCAGAAGTTGATGGAGATAAGCATTTTTTGAAGCAAGCCAGATTTATTTGCAAATACACTGAGTTCTGCTTCCACCAACATAAGAAGAAATGTTCCTTTGCTTCTATAGTTTTCAAATCTCTTCAAAACCCTCCTGAGTTTCTGGGGGTCGTTTTTGCTGAGACAAAGTGGCAGCTCAGTCTGCGCCCAGTGCCTTTCCCCAAGCCCTGGAGCCTGCTCTACCTTTCTAAGGCAATCTTCAAAGGCTTTATCTTTCAGAACTTATTAAGACACAATGTAAAACATACCCACTTACATGCACCCATGCTTTAAGTGCCAGGAATTGTTCACATCTGAAGGAGCAGTCCCCAACCTTTCAGATGCCTACTTCCATAAAGAAGCTTAAATGTTTTCCCTCCTGCCTTAACTGAAGGGCAGCCTTTATGCCCAAATCATGAAATCTGACACACAGTAACTTGCCAATATGTACAGCTTAAGGCTGCACACACACCACACTGCCAGTCTTTTACATCTGTTTTCATGTTAACTACAATCTTTTTTTCTCAGCAGCTCTAGCAGCTCAAAAAAGAAAAGGAAAAAAACCAAAACAACAAGATACAGCAAAATCCAAATGTAATTCTGGAGCTCATCCAATCCATCAGAAGAAGCAAAGACAGCACAAGCACTCACTCAATTTAGAAGGCACTCGGTGCCAGGAATAATGATGGCTGAGACCTCACCAGCCAGGCTGCAAAGTTGCTTTGGGTCACTTTGTGTCAACTTTAGGTTAAAGTTGCATTGGGAGGGATTTATGCTCTGGGTCACTTTCCCCTCACTCCCAGCATCCAGTTGGAGCATCATAAATTGGACCAACACATGAATCTGCTCCAGCATCCCCCACAAAACAGTGCTGTGCAGGGCTACCTGAATGCAGTCCATCCCAGCCCCTTTGGAGTGTGGATGAATGTTGTATGAGACCCTGTTCCCCTGCTGTGAAACCAACAGAAGGATCCCATTGCATTCAGGAACCAAGAGATCAAAGACAGACTCTGTAGAGACCCTCAGTGCTGATCTGGGAACAAATTTAAACTCAGTTTCAACAATGCTCTATACAGGACCCAGAGCTAAATGTACCTTTGAAGGAACACAACTGGATCTGCACAGTTCTGTTCTGTAGTAAAAAAAAAAAAAAGCACAAAAACCAAACCTCAAAAAAACCCCACCTGCAAATCTGAGGTGATTACATTTATTGCTGCACTTACACCACAGCCCAACTAAGCCATCCAGGTATGTGGACTGATTGTATTTCAAGGCAAGGGATGCATATCAAGTGTTTCTGACCTCTTACCTTTCTCAGGGCCTGGATAACTGTGCACCACACTCCCCTGTCCCCAAGACAGGCAAATTAAATTATCCACCTTGCTGCATATATTGTGCACCTCAGCTCTGGGCATTTCTGGACACCAGACAAGTATTTAACTACAATTTATAACGTATTGCTGCATCTTTTCCAGTACTCTAGTTTCTGAACAGAAAAATAAATGAAGATTTGGATCTTCACAAATGAGTGTTGGTCCTGACCAACAAACTGCGGAATTGTAGGAGAGAAACAAAGCCATGCTGAAAAACATCTGAAGTTTCGTACTCCATACACACCACTAGATAAACATTTAACATGAATTCTGCACTGAAGAGATGTATGGAAACAGCTCTTAAAAGCCCAGTTATGTCAAATTCTTAAAATCATGTAGGAGCAAATACATGGACTCATTTCCAACACAAAATACAATTACTTTGATTTAATCATTGAAGAAAATGCATTATACAAACCAGAAAAAAAGCAGTGGCACCACATAATGAGAACAGTAAATATAATCCACATTGAAACAAGAACTGTATATAAACTGTATGTTTACCTAAGTGCTGCTTCAAAATTTCATTTTAAGATTCTATAGTAAATCCCTCTGAGAAGCCACTAAGTTTTTATTGCTTTTTACAGCTTCTCCTGGCAAGGATTTGTAGATATTTGTCTTAAACTATTGGAAACCAAAGAAGCTGAACCAATAACTTTTCTTATTTGTTTCTGTTTTCTTATTTATTCTGTTTTTTTTGCAGGGTGGGGGGGTGGTTTGGTTGGTTTTTTTTTTTTTTAAGGAAAAAAAATGCAAAACCAGACTTCAGCAATAAAGTAACTTCCCCAAGAAAAACAACATGATTGCGTGCTGCTTTGGAAGTGGTCCTGAGAAACCACAAACCATCAGTCCCACTGGAGTTATAAGAGTTTAATAATAAAGGCTTAACACAGCCTCAATACCACATACCATTACAGCAATACACTCCACAGGCCAAGCCAAACAGGGAATATGAGAATACATCACAACGTAAGGCTGTGATTTGGCACATCCTCATTCAGACACTCAAGCTCTGAGGTCTGCATTGCTTTCTTGTATCATAATCAATGTCTCTCATTCCATATCCCTCCTCTCCAGATACTCTGATGGATTCCTACAGAACTGCAACCTGTGTTTAATAACATTTAATGTAATTTATACCTCCAGAGCTTGATCAGAAGACCAGATATCCAGAGCTCCATCAGCTGGACTGGGGATGGCAACTGCAGTAATGTTAGCTAACAAAATTTTGATTCATAGTCAGAATGAAAAGAAGAAAATGAAGAGTTTCATTTTTATTTCAGAATTAGAACAATATCCATAAGGGTCTGTCAATAATCTGTCTCCCTTTTTCTTCTGAGTACTGAAAAGTATAGGATCAAACATTCCAATAGCCATCAAAATTTATTTTCTATTTGGGATCAATATCCTGGAACATGGCATACCAGAGATGGAACATTTAATGCATGAAACTCTTCATAACTTGCTGACAGAAAGATCAATAACAACAAAAACTATTCTTATGTTTCACCTAGTCAGGAAATGAAGCTCACAAAAGCAGTGCACTCTCATAAAACATGCTACTGTCAGGATTCATTTGGCAAGAAGATCTCCTGCCCCAAAGTGAAAATATTTTGAGTAAGACCCACTCTTATCCTGACTATGCAATATACTGGATAATTCCTATATCCAAAGAATTGAAGGGAACTGAACCATTTCAGTTCTGTCTTACAGAGATCTTGCTTAGATATCTAAAGCATGAATATCCTTCCTTGGGTTCAGTAAAACACAACTGCCTGCACTATAAAATGACTTGACAGGGCAACCTTCACTTCCTAACACACGGTTTTACATGCTGAAAATGGATTTAGGGAAGAGCTAAGTAATTTACTCAGATTAATGACAAATGCCCTCCTACTGACTTACTGCATTAATGGTGGGCTCCCTGTATTTTGCTTTACTAAGCTCTTTCTTCTATAGTGCCAAGGACTTTCTTTCTTGACAACTGTATCTGAGCACAGTGAGATGGCTCTGTGTTAAGGGCACTGGTTACTACAATAACATCTTTTGTACCACAGTTCAAGGATGTTCCGAGTTACTCATATTCATCATTTAAAACTGAAGGCACCAATTAAGACATTGCCTAAGCTCCACTTCACACAGCATCAGTGAAGGTCAAAGGAAACACATATAACACCACTCTTACTGGTAATCTCAGCTCCTACACACTTAATCTGTCAAAACCAATCAGGAGTGCTCCTGTGTTTAGACACCACAAGGAGTTATGATCTCAAGGGGATTGTTTGAGCAGCATAATTCTAACATTTTCAATATCTAAGATGAGAAATTGCATATAAAGATGACACATGCAAAGTACAGGCACACTTCCTAAACACAGATGTGAGAGCTAACAACAGCAAATAAAGGGACTGCAAATTTTGGCAAGCAAAACACATGCAGAGGTTCAGTCCAGTGCTGTCTGCAGCTGATAGGAGACCCAGGTTCAAAGTTCAAAACTTACTCCCTTTACGGGAAGGGAAAAGTCACTCAGCAACAGGACACATCTTCAGGAACAGGAAACATCTGATTGTAAAGAACATTTCCAATAAACTCTGGATTTAATAAATTGCCTTAAAACAAGGCTGCACTAAATTTGAATGCCTGTCCTGTGTGCCACCTGATTATAGTTATTTTTATATGAAGATGTGGGAACAGGAGGATGCTTGTTTTACATAACATACATGTGAGGGAAGATTCACCCTCATTTGAGAGCACACGTCCTTGGGAGATACCATGAGAATGGAAATATTTCATTCTTAACTAAACAATAATTCACTTATGCACTGTACAAATTAAAAAGTTCCTGCATTGTTGCTGTAGCCAGTATATCTTTAAATACCACCCCCATTTATTAAAGCACACAGTACTAAAGAAGGCCCATAGGTTCTCTCTCCATTTCTGTAGCTGACCCTAAACACACATTTTATTGACAGCTGACTTCACAGCCAAGCTGAACCCAAATTCCTTGGCCATCTACTCTGCCCAGGCACCAGGTCGCTTTTGTGCTTCAGCCTGGAGCCAGCCAACTTCCACACCGGGAAACTTGACACGGAGCACTGAGGCTCAGCACAAGCTCTGCTGCAGGGAGGGCAGGCACAGCTGGCTCAGAGTGAGTCTCTGCAAACTAAACCACAGCCAAGAGGGGTAATTTTGCTATAACCCATGCAGCCCTGAACAAGTCCTTTGATTAAACTGCTTCTCATCTATAAAAATAAACAATCTGATTTTTTCCAAAGACCCTTGGATAAAAGGCTTGAGAACTAAGAATGGATATAGTAAAGTATTGTCACTTGTCTGGAGAATTTAATGTGGCATCAAGGTCTACTGGTTACACTGTAAACAGAAAAGTCATTCTCTATCACCTCTCAATTTCCTGTCATTTAATTGAAAATACAGCTCTCTTAGTGATACTGACCTTGAGGGATGTAGTAATATTTCTTTAGGCAATTTTTATGAATTTCATGGAACCTAACCAACCTTTTTACTCTTGCTGTTTTGTGCATTGCTCCTTTTTCATCAGGACATTTGTTATGAAGTGGTAAATGAACTGAACAAGAAACAACACTCATGTTCCAAACAGATGTATTTTTAAAATGGTCTGAGCATGCAAATTTTCTTTATTCTGCAATGAATGAATGGAATGAAAAGATGTGGTGTCCTGCGCCAGCTGGCAAATGCTTCAGAAGGATATTACACTGCTATTGTCTTCAGCAGCACCCAAATAACTGTTTGGTGGAAGGAAGGGCTGGTATGTTTTGCTCATAAGATCAGTATTTATTTGGATCTACGGCATAACTTTGCAGAGCCATGACCAACATGGTGCTTCACTTAGAGCATCAGGGATGTGCGGCTCCTCCGTGTCCACCACAGCTCCCTATTCCAGGAGAAGGCCAACACCATCAGCGTCTTACCTTGCTCCTTCCAGAAGAGAGATGGACACTTCCCGAAGACAAAGGAGAAGGGGAGATCAAGGTGCTGCAGGCATTCACTGAAAAAATACTTGGCTTTGAGGAACACAACTGTAGAGAAAGTACAGGACTACCATAGTGTCACAAAAACACCCAGGCCATACTCTACCAATAAAGCTGGTATCCAAGAGGTTCTTGACAATGAGAAATCCTTTAACTAATCCCAGACATACTCTCAGTATTTTAAAGAGTTCAGTATCTCCTAAGCCAAGCCCCATATTTTGGTTTCAATTTACTGTAGCACAAAGTCAGTCATACTCCCAAATTCCATAGAGGAACATGCAATGAATTACAAAACAGTACAATTCCTCTCTTTGAAGATAACAATCTATGTAGCAAGACACAAAATGGATACTGGCAGTTGGGGAATTACGCAGCACAGAGAAAATTAATTCTGTATTTTCATATTGCAAAAAAAGGTATATATTGTTACCTTAGATACTATAAAACACAAAGCATTTATAATTAGAAATAAATTCCCTTACTTTTGTAGCACTTTTTCTATAAATTGACATGGGCTTTTACCTTAACAGAACACAATTTAAGAGCTGTGTCTCAGGCTTACATATACTCACACAACTGTCAGAGAACTCTGGAAGGTGGATGCACATTATTTTCTATTTTACATAAATGAAGACATCTACACTTAATTAATGAAAATCAGGACAACAACTATTTTAATTGCCTGGTCTTGGTTTTATGCCCACTGGAGCCACTCAAATATTTTTTCCTCCCTTTCCCTCACATGGAAAAACCTTTTCTTTTTCCAAGCTAGCTCTCAGGAACCCCTCCTTTCTCAAAAGCAGAAATACAAATACTTCAACCAGGAAATTAATATTCTTGAGTTTGCTGGAAAACAATCTACAATTTATGATACTTAGCAAGTGGTCAAAAGCTTCCCAAAACCTTAAAGCACACAACATCTGGCCCAGCTACTACAATAACTGCCAACAAAGTCATATTTAGAACTTTATAGTGAGATTTGTCATCTCTGCTGGCTATGCCTAGAGCCCAAACAAATCACAGAAAGGAGTAAGGTACGAGGTATGAGCATAAATCATCTCCTGAACACAAGTGTTTTAGAGGCATCTTGTGTAGAAAATGACCACACTTGAATTTCTTTTGCATTACAAGGACCTAGATCATTTATTAACATGAGAGGTGATGCTGAACAGAAAGTCTGCTGGATCCATTTTTCACTCGCGTGTTTTGCAGTTTGGGGCCAGGGGGAAGTTTGTGGGAATTTGGTTAACTTTTAACAGCATTGCCACAACTGATTCCAAAATTAGAAGGGATTTCTGGCCCATCAAATCCTAAAATTTAGAAAGTTTACAAAATGTGCTAAAACTTCCAAACTAAAATTTTTATTTTGGAGGTCCTACACAGAATGTGATTTTATAGGCAGTGGACATACACAGAGAGATATGGAGCACAAGTTCTTCCCAAGATGACTGGCTTGAGGAGCAGCTTGTCTTTACTGACACACTAACTGGTGTACAAAGGATATTACAGCTACACAAAAGCCTTCATGTCCTAAACATTGACACAAGCAAATCTGAAATAAGGTGTTCCCAGAGTATCTGACTATGAAAGTGCCCATAGAAAAAAAAACAAACTAAAAAAAGCTCCCAAAACAAAAACCACAGTAACTGAAGAGTGCATATATTCTCATTTCTTATTATTTTCTTTTACAGGAATGTTTGATTGAATTAACAAAAAAAAAGGTTCATCAAAAAACAAAAAAATAACTCAGGGATGGGCTAAATACTGTCAGTAGTGCCTCATTTCCATGTGCAGAAATTGCAGGACAATGAAAAACTTATTGAAATAGCAGCTGCAGGAGTGGAAGTTGATCACCACACACATCACCCAGCCCCTGGACAAATACAGCTGGAGACAATCTAAAGGAAAAGTGTTCCTCCTATCACACCACATAGAAAAATACAATGAATCCCTTTAAATTAGCACTTGGCAGAGAAACAAGCCAGTGAGGGGAAAAAAAAAAAAAAAAAAAAAAAAAAAAAAAAAAAAAAAAAAAAAAAAAAAAAGCATTAGCATAATTCCAAGGCACCCAGGAGGTTAAATAAGAAGAAACATTGGTTCCAGTCTAGGATCAATGGAATTAAACTGCTGAGTACTTCCCTGAAGTGTTTCACAAAGCAAGCAAGCCTTTTTAAAAAATATAACTCATAGTGTAGTTTCCAAGTCAGCAGCAGCTAAAAGCACAATCAAGCTGCCACTCTTCTAAGTGGGAAAAGGACCAAAAAAATATGCCAGTCTCACCTCCACCTACAAGAACTTTTACTGTCCATGGATAATTGTATCAAGAAGATCCTTGTCGGTCATACTAAAGCTTACAGTGACACAAAACTTGTGTGCTAAACTGGAATAGGCAGTAAATCACCAGGGAACAGCAGAGAACTCCATGGCATCCAAGCTTAGTGGGTGACCCTGTCTGGGAAAGCCACAAAGTCTCTTGCATCTTTGTAATAAGCAATCAAAATGCCTCTGGAAAACAACACTAAATAAGAAAACCTACGCCAAAACCAATCCACACCAATGGACTACTTTAATGAAAAGGGATCAGCTTGCTTAAGAACAGTCATCCAGCAGTAGCAGCATCACTGAGCATCGTTTTTTTGTTGTTGAAGATCCTGTGAAACTGCCAACTCTACTTCACCAAAAGCTGAAACTTCAGAAACTGAGAGATGCCAAGAACAACTCCCTTTCTAAGTCAGTTTCCACAAAGAAAATCCACTGTAATCTCAGACAAAACTTCCACAGCGCTCCACAGCAGACTCCATTCCTTATTAGCATTTCCAGCCACCTGCTGAAGTGCACTTCCAGCCAGGATTTCACAGGCTCACCGGGATTCATGAATTTTAGAGTTTCACCAGTTCTGGATTACTCCACTAGAACTCCTTATAAAAGGCAACAGTCATTTTATTAACCTTATTCTAGAACAGCTGCCTCATCCAACACAACATCATTTAACCAGCAAAAACCCCAACAGCTTGATGTTGGCAGGTCTGGGATCAATTCAGAAATGGAAAAAGGCCTTTTCTTGGTTTGTGACAAGTCATCAGTGTTGGCAACTTTTTGGCCCTGAGTTTGACTATGAAATTGCCTACACAACTGAGCAGATGATAAGGAAGGAGAAGATTAAGTGAAGGGAGACAGCAGTGAGTAGGGCATTCTACAAATAAAGAATATTGCAGAAGCCTGAGACAGCAGCTCACAAAACACAGAGGCCTGCTGGACACTCAGAAAAGGCAAACTGTGTTTCTAAATGGCTTAAGCTGTTGGGTTTTAAAGTCAGGGTTTGGTTTTAGGGGAAGGGGTTCTTTGGTTTTAAGAGGTTTTTAAACTGTAATAAAAGAGCATCTTTCTCAGGCTGGATAACCTTGACATTCCTTTTAAACCATTCTAATACAAACATGCCCACCAATTCTCCCAAACCAAATAAAAAAATGGCAACACTAGCCATAGTAGATGCTATTCAAGGCAATGCACAAACCTCAGCATCTCAAGGCCAAGGATTCCATATGGAGAAACGCAATCCAAAAGCAGGATTTAGGGCCAACTTCAAAATTGCACATATGGAAGAGAACTGCAACCACCTTAAGATCCTCACTGCATCCAAGCAGCTCGTTATCACCAGCCCCAGGCCCACAACAATTCAGAGAATGAAATAAAGTTCTCAATTGAAGCAGAGCACTTTCCCACAGCTGGTTTTAATTAAGTTAATTTGGCGGTAGTGACTGACAGCAAGCAGAGACTTCCCAAATCATTTTGCAAGCATTTTTGCCAGCATTTCACCATCTGTGATAACCAGGAATACTTAATACTAGCTAGGATCTGTCTGAGGTACAGCATTTTAGAGCTGTGTATCCACTCTCCTTTAAAATCTTCTGGTACAGCCACTGCTTGCAGATAAGGGGGTGTTGGGAGAAGATGCACAACTTGAGGAAAGGTATTGGATAAATTCCACTGAGAAAACCACTCCTAAAAAAGCAGATAGATCACTTGCCAGAATCCCATCATACCTTGGCCATACCCATGGTACATGAAACCTATAAATGACCACATGGGTACTGAGGAGATTTTGGAGCTGTAACAAACAGAACAGACAATATAATTTCTAGGCTAGTTATGCAGTTTTTCTTTTGTGGATACATGTAGGATGGGGCAGGTTTACCATGAAGAAATGCTTTGGGTTACAGCATAACCTCAGAACAATCCAGGGTATGGGCAGACTGTGCAAATTTAAGCCCTATTAAGGGAGTGGGAAAGGGTCTCGCAAGGGACTAATTTTAATGACATCTAAATAGATGGAAATTTTTTTCTAAGGTGAATCTCTGACCAGATATTGGAGTGGCAGACACTAATGGCATCACTACCAGAACTGGTACATGAGACCCCTATACAAAGGAGGAGATGGATCAGTAAATGTAAGTTAAGAACATGCCAGAAGTAAGTATAGCCTTCTGCAGGAACACTTAGCACGTACCCAGATCCAGTCTGTCTGGGTCACTCAGGATTTGAATATCCGACACAAACACTAGTTCAGGTTAAAACACCATCCTGGCCAACCCCAATAAATGCAGACTGCTGACACTTAAGCCAGGGAAGTTAAGTCTCAACCAAGGCAAAGGAAACAACAAAAGCTGCAGGATCATTAGTCTGGGCTTCATGAGAGCAGAATTCAGGGACCAGCTTCAGAAAAACCCAGAGTATACAGACCTTGGGAGAAGACTGGTACAGGAGAGTTTGCTCATTTTGAAGAATGACCTCCACCATGCTCAAGAACCAACCAATGTGCAGAAAATCAAACAATGGTACCAGGAGACCCACATGGATCAACAAGGAGTTTTGACAATATCTAAATATTAAAAGAATGCATACAAGAGGTGGGAGTGGGGTCAGCAGGGACAAATGTAGAGACACTGCCCTAGTGTGCAAAGAAAGACTTGGGAGGGCCAAATCCAGCCTGGAGCTGAAAACAGTCAGGGACAAGAATCGCTTCTACAAGTAATTTAGCAGTAAAAAGACGACTAGGGAAAATGTGGGCCTCCTGCTGAGAAAAAAATATGGAAAAGGCCTGAAGAAATGGGCAGGCAGATCTCATGAAGTTCAGCAAAGAAAAATGCGAAGTCCTGCTCCTGGAGAGGAATAACCATGCCCTACGGGCTGGGTGCCAACCTACTGGAAAACAGCTTTGCAGAGAAGGACCTGGGAATCTGGGTGGAGCAGCTGATCCGAGCCAGCAACATGCCCTGGTCACAAAGGCAGCCAAGAGCCCCCAGGGTGGGGGGACCCTTCCCCTGGCTCAGCACCAGGGGGGCACTGCTGCAGGGCTGGGGCACTGCTGCAGGGCTGGGGCACTGCTGGGCTCCCCTTACAGAGAGACACATTGGAACAAGTCCAGCAAGCTAAGATGATTAAAGGATTGAAGCATCTGCCACGAGGGGAGGCTGAGATAGATGGGATTGTTCAGCCTTGGGAAGTGAAGGCTCAGGAGGATCTTAGTAATGTAACCTGATGGGAAGGATTAAAGAAGGCAGAGATGGGCTCAGAGGTGAAGTGCCCAGTGAAAGAAAAATAGGCAATGGGAACAAACTGAAAAGCAGGAAATTCTGTTTAAACCTAAGAAAAAAACACATGTCTACTATGAGGGTGCCTCCTAGTTACAACTATTTTGGGACTCTGTGAAACACCGTTGTTCTAAATAAGTACTGCTCTTAGGATTTTAGTGCAAGTACTGCCTGTCAGTTGAGACGGGCAAATGAACAAATTAAATGCAGAGGAATCAACTGCAAAAAAAGACAAATCTTCCAGTCTGTTGGTAATATTATGCAAGGCAAAAAGTCTTAACAATGCATTAAAAAAGTGAGAATGGAATTTATCCCAGATAGAGCACAGGGTAAATCCAATAACTACAAGGTTAGGGTTCACTTAAAAAGAATTTCCTTCTGAGCATAATGAAACATATTGTTAATAGCTACTATTTGAGTCCAGGAGTGAAAATCCAGTGATCCTGCAGAGGTCATGATTATTACCCATAATAAACTGGTTTTACTGGCTTTCACAAGAGGAGCAGCCAGTTAAATTCAATGTGCAAACTGGAGTGTTCTGGCCAGGAATTGAGTTAGCTCACAGGATCTGGGCAGTTTCTCTACCGTTGTTCAACATACTCAACATGGCTGAGGTGTCCTGCACTGACAAATTCCCCCATCAAGTTTCACCCGTCAGAAGATTTCAAGCAGGTCAAACTTTACCTAGTGATGCCACGGAAGGCACAGCTTCCCAGCACAGCCCCAAACAGCCCATTCCCCTATGTCCCCTCCTTTGAGGCATCACAAGGACTCCCCTGACAGAAAGGTCAAACTGGCAAAATGCCTTTCGACTTTGGTCTTCTGGTGTTTTGGACTAGGCTGGCATTGTTCGACCATCAGTCGAACAGATACTGCTGGCTGAAGGTGAGCTGTAGAAATAAGGATTAGGGTTGAAGCACAAAGAATACAAGTGATGTTTCAAAACAGTTATAGCCAGTGCTAGCAGTGTTTCCTGTAGCCAAAACCCAAAAGTACATTAATACCTCTCTACACACTCCTCCTCCACTGCAGCTCTACCCCTACCAGACATCTTATCTTCTGCTCCCAATAGATTCTATCACTAAAAGCTACCCTATCATCCCAGAAACATGCAGAAGAATGAAGACAGACAGGGGAAACAGTTATTGGGGCCTATGAATAATTTTTCTTTTTCAAGCCTGTCTACATAAGGTCTTCTCTCAATGAAATCACACAGTAGTACCTGTAAAATTATCCACGAGGACAAAGTGTGATGAGAGGCACACTCAGCACATGAAGTGCTTCAGTGAGTTTGCTACTATACCTACTGTACCTTGTACCTACAAGGGGTGTCTTCTGACACCATGGCTTAGATCACTTTGCAAAGCAGAAAACTTCACTCATAAAGTAGTTATTTATCCAACTTAACATCAAATAAGCCTGTATCAAAATTCCATGGAATCACAGAATGTTTTGGGCTGAAAGGGATCATAAAAACCATCTGGTTCCAACCATGGGCAGGGACACCTTCCACTGGACCAGGTTGCTCAAACCCCTGTCCATTCCTGGAAAACTTCCAGGAATGAGGCAGCCACAACTTCTCTGGACAACCTGTTCCAGTGCCTCACCACTTTCACAGTAAATAATTTCTTCCTACTATTCAGCTAAACCTACACTCTTTCAGTTTGAAACCATTTCCATAAGCATAAGTACATTACAGTAGAGTCAGAATATGGCAGCAATCAAACTGAAGGTGTCTCACTTCCATCGAGATTATCAATTCCAGCCTCAAATTAACACCAACCTCAAGGCCACACAGGATACTTTGGTAGCAAAGCAACATTTAGGAAATTTTCACACCCTGTGTGGCCCAGCACATCACTGCAACTGGCCCCAGCACCACTGTGCCATGACAACTGCTCATAGGGTGACGGGAGGTGGTAAATTGGATCACTGAAAAAGTATGGGACAAAAGTCACCAAAAATAGTCCTTAAAAATGCTACTATGTAGTCACTTAGAGCAGATTTACCACAAAAATCAACACACTATGTAGCTGTACTCTCAGAAACTTAGATTTGGAAAGCTCAGGTCCTTTCCACAGAACTGAAATGATCCCTGGCAAAACAGTAACATTCCTTAAAAGCTAGTCTTAAATAACAGCCCACCTGTTGACATTCACATAAAACACAACTGTGGTGAACAGCAGCCAGAGACTGTGCAAGAATGTGGTAAATAAAACACAGGAGGAGAGAGTAGGGCTGCCCAACAAGAGATGGAATAATTGCAACTTTATCCCCAAACCTTTACTGGTTTTTTTTTTATATTTTATCTCCAGTAGAAAAACTCTCTGGAAAGTTCCAGCATAATCAACTCCTCAATCTAGAACAAAGAAAGAACAGTCCTTCCACAGCACTGAAGGACAAACAAGCTGTACCAGAATATACATCTTTGAAGCACTTTTTATGACAGCAAAACTAATGAGAAAACATTCATGCTTAATTGGAGGATTGTGCACAAAACTACTTAGTAAATCCATAAATGGATGCTATGAAGACGAGGCGGTGATCCAACGACGACTAATAACATGTCAGCAGTTCCAATGAACAATATATTAGGAGCAAAAAAATGTTCCAAACTCGGTGTGAAAAACCTCATTTTTTATCTTCGACCAACAGTACCCTCTGCTGTTCCAAAGCTGCACTGCATAAGGTGACATCCAGCCCTGACCATTGGGAACACTCAATTCATCAAAAGCACCTACCTAGCTTTATTCATTAATTATCTCACTACCTGTAAAGATGTTCCAGAGGTATTGGTTTCTTCCTACTATGGAGCCATGTTCTGGGTTTGCTGTGATGTTAATCTATTTATTGTCCTCAGACCACTTTCTGTGACTAGAAAAAGACAGTTTTAGCCTTAAAAATAATTTTTAAATTAACAAAAAGAAAATAAATTGAAAACTACTGTCTAAGGAAGACAAGACCCAATCAACACCTCAGTAATATTTTCTGGATCATTTCTGTAAAGCCAAAAGGGGGGTTTAGATTTTAAAAATCAGTGTATCATTCAATAGCCATGCGCCAGAGAAATCCAAATATTCTACCACAAGGTTTTTCAAAAAGCAACTTGAAGGCTGCATCCCATCTGGCAAATGGCCCCAGGGGTAATGACACAGGAAGACTCCTGTATTTCTGATATCCTGTGATAACCCACCATCCATCCCTATGCTGGAAGAAGGACCATCACACTGCAGACCAGCACACAAAGAGCAGAAACAGGGAGGTGAGGTAGAGAGTCCTGTAGGCTTCTCCTGTGGTGAGGATTCCAGACCCATCCACACAGGGTGACTGTGAAGCGTCAGCAAAAGCCGTGAACCCGAGGAGACACCACCCTCACAGTGTCCAGCTGGTGATCTTCACTGGCACAGAAATTCAGAAACTGGGTGCACTACTGTTCTTCTCCTTTCATGTGGAAGGCAAGGTGAGGGAGGATAAGCACAGACTGTATGAGCACTACAGGGGAAAAAGTGCCCCCAAGTGTGATTTGAAACACAGGCATCTCACCACAGGCAGCCCGTAAGAACAAGCACAAGGAGGAAAAGACATACAAGAGCAAGGAATGCTCTAACTAGATTACATGGTTAAGATGACTGTGCCAGAATTGACCTGTGAATGAATACACTGAAGTATCACCCAGAACTACAGAAAAGACAAATAGAAAATAGAACTCCTTCAGTACAGAGAAGAAACAAACTTGTACAACTTGCAAGGGAAAAAAACCATCTACTGCCTGATCTCAAAAGCTTTCAGGGCCAGGTGACACATTACAGAAAATGGCTACAGAGCTTGAAACCAAAAGAAACCCAACAAAACATGTTGTTCTTGAATATGTTGTCAACAAAACACTTCCACACAGTTCAGTGTCTTCTTCTGAAGCAACGGGAGACAGCAATGGGAGACAGTCTTTGACCAAAGGACACAACTTTGAAGCTTCAAAGATGATTTCGTGTCTTTCCATCAGAGCAGACTTAGAACCACATTTTCATACATTTCACAGCAACAGCAACATGACTTCCAAGTGTGTGGCAAGTATACAAATATTTGATCTTGGCAAGGGAACAAAGCACTTCCGAGGAGACTCGGTGGTGTTGTAATGAGTTATAGTGAACAGCAGGCTGATCTGAATTGGCACCACAACACTGAAACCCCAATGTCTTTGCACTGAAAAGCATGAACTAGAGCACAACTGCAAACCACATTTTTCTATTACACTCATAAAGACAGAGACTCCAAAGAAATACATGATGGAGTACCATGCTCCAAGAAACATGCACACAAGTTATAGAATATTTAGAAGTAACAATGATCTTTTTTTTTTTTTAATACTCCAATAGAAAGATTATAAAGGCCAAATCTGAAGAAAATAAGACTGCAAGAAGCTTATCAACTGATCTAAAATTCACATGCTGAGGGGAGAAAAATTAAAATGAGAGGGTGAAAGAAATTCTTTCAATTGACAGCACTGTGGTCACAGTAATTTACAGTAGACATCAGGAAAAATCTGTCTAGAGGGAAGAACAATTAAGCACTGGGACAGATTGTCCCAGTTTCCATGATTAGATTTTATAGAGTACTTACGACATATGTTGGCATAAAATGATGTTAAAAATATTGTTTCTAAAGGCCCAGAGAAAGACCTCCTGCAGTTCTTTCCAGTGCAATTTGCTACAATTTCCCATGAAGGAAAACATTTTGAATAGCCATTATTAAAATATACAACTTCTAAACCAAGTAGTAATATTTAAGATCAGATAATCAAGAAAACACACAGTATTAGAAATCAAGTCTATTAATCTACACTTTAAAAAAGCATAGGACAATCAGTTTACAAATTAAATATTTACTTGTGTATCTTAGAAAGTACCTAAACGTTATACAGAAGGAAAGGAAACTGCTTTGTACTTCCAGCTCACTCCCCATTGTTTTATAATGCCAGTGAGGTAGCTGAACTAAATGACAGAGTGCCAGAAGTACAAAAATGCAAGATAACAGCACTGAGGTACACAACATAAATATGAAAATAAGTTATAAATAAAAACTAATTATTTTTTCAAAACTTAAATAATTATTTTGTAACTTCACACCATCCCTTTCTTACCTACAGACTGACTATTGAGGACTGCTATTCTCACATCTTGCTGCTGTCAGTGCTTTAAAAAAAAAAAGAAAGAAAATTAATGTTCAACTATTTTTAGCATTAGGACAGCAATAAGGAGGCTTCTGCTTTATGGCCAAAGAAACATTATTCTTCGATACAACCCAAGTCCTAAGAAGGTTACAATCACAACAATGTAACTTCTTTCTCAATACAGTTGCCCAACATCCATCTAGAAATTTGAGACTGGATCAAGCTTGCCCTTTAAGAGATGCCAAAAAACATACACCTTGACGGAGAAACACATGGAAGAAAAGAGAAATTTAAAATTATTGGCATGGATTTGCTCCTATCTTCAAGATGAAACTTGCAGTATGCAAGCATCTCCACATGTTTATAATCCTGTCAGAGCTGAGCATTCAACATGCAATTGCAGGGGATTTATACCCCACGTGATTCCATGTAACTGCATTCCCCAAACATTTTATTGGACCAGACAGACATTCCAGAGACAAGGCTTCACACTGTACAGGATGCAGGAAGGGAACCACCCAGCAATCAATGCAAAATGAAGCCTTCTGCAAAAATTCATCCCACTAACTCCCACTGGGCACGGACAAAGGAAATACCACAAATAATGTTTTTTAATTAAAATGTGTTATAAAGTGTACACAGGCAGACACTAGGAGGAACTAATAAAAAAATATTACAAGACAAAATATCTTAGAAGAGGAGTACACTTACTTCTCAACTTCTACTAAAAGACAAGAAATGAAAGTATTTGTTATGGATTAGTAGCACAGATCTCACCTTTCAAGGACAATAAGTGGAGCTGCTATGAGGAAGAGACAACCATTGCTGTTGGTGCAGTCACTGCAGGCAGACAGACAGACAGACAACTGTGTGCAGTGGCTAAAAGGACTCAAAGGGGAGATGAATCAACATACAACACTATGGTTGCCACCAGCACACATCGTATTGCGGAACTAATGAAATACCACCAGTGTTCCTATACCACAGGGTTTTGAGTCAATGAAGCAATTCATGGGAGAGATTTAAACAGCTTAGTGAGGATGCCTGACTTAAAAAAATAAACTACCTCAAAAACAGTTTGGAAAACAACATCTGTGCTACACCAGGAACTGCAGAACCAGAAGAGAATTGAATTGAAGAAAGATGTGCAGAAAGTTGAAACAGGATCGAATAAGCAATACAAATGCTCAAAAGGATTAGTAAAACCAAACACAAGTACACAAGGGAGATTTTAAGGACACTACTCCTTTGGGATGCAACACATTGCAGTGCCCAACTCTGTCTGAAACGGGTTGTGAATCAAATTTACAGTCACCTCAATAATGATCAAACCCATGTTCAACACTCCAAATATTTCCACATTTTTAGTCACAATCCAGACATGCCTATCATTAATAGCTGGCAGCAGCACAAGTCATAAAAATGCAGCAGTGTTCACACCCAATCCAGCTATTTTCAGCAGCACTGCTTTCTCCAGAGGGAACCAATTACAACACGCATGGCCCCCCTTACAACCATCATCTTCACACGAGTCCTCAGCTTCTGATTACACAGCAGTCAGTAACAGCCATCCTCCTTCAAACAGTTCTTTGTTATCCCAAGCTTACTAAACAGCTGTGTGTCAAGCACTCAGAGCCTAAATTAGTAGTATTGCACGAACAGCCACTGCCATTCCTCACTGACCTTCTCATCTGTTGTGTTCTGAAATTTCAAGAGACAGCCCTGATTACTTTGGTAATTACTTCTCACACTGTCTTCTGGCCTTCCCTTTATATCTACAATTATAAACCAAAAAAAAGAGATAGATGGAACACACACTCAGTTCCCACTCCCTCCTGTGAGTCCTTCAGGGGAAGGAAGTGACAATGGCCATAAGTTACAGATTTGGATGTTCTGACTGGACATTAGGAAAAATGTCTCTACCAGAGCACAGTGGAACAGGTTTCCCAGAGAGGGTGCCTAGTGCCTTAAATCTGTTTTTCTACTCCCTTAAAAGTGACTGCTTTTGAACTGATGCTCTTGAGAAGCAAAAGGCCTTTGTGGCAGCAACACCAATACCTACATTGTTATTGTATATTCAATACATTCAATATTGTACATGCCATGTTAAGTGTCCCTTCATTGATCTGGCATTTCTTCAACAACCTTCAATACGAGCACCTCCAGTGCAACAAATGCACAATAAAGAGGTGTTTGAAACAGAAGGTGACCTACCCAGAAGTATACAGAATTATTTAATTGACATAAAACAGCAAAAAAGTCTAGGACAAGGGGTACAGGAATACCCAAATATAAAAAAACCCCCAACCACTCCAAATGACAATGAAGCCTCTGTTCTACTACATCATGCCTGGTCTCTAGGGAGGGCTACAGACAAACAAGGGATTGTGCAGGGATTGTGCAGATGATCAAACACCAGGGCACTAACACAAGGCCTGTGAGGAGAGACTGAGGCAACGAGCTTGTTCAGCGTGCAGAGGACAGCACCTGGAGAGGCCAAAGGGCAGCCCTCCAGCACCTGCAGGAAGCTCCTGAGAAAACGGAGCCTGCTTCCCAAAGTGCTGCATGGTGGGATAATGAGAGGCAGTGGGCAGAAGTGGAAATGAGAGGTTTGGACTGTTGGATGTAAAGAAAAGTCTGCTCACCGTGAAGACAGTGAAGGGTTAAAAGACTGTACAGAAAGGTTGTGCAGTCTCCATTCTTGGAAGTTTTCAAAGCCTGACTGGATAAAGACTTGGTCTCAGCTAGGAATTGATGCTGCTTTGACCAGGAGGTTGGACAGGAAATGTTGTTACATTCCGTCCAGCTAGTGCTAGCCTCTAATTTTGCAAAGTTTTGCTCTATTTTAAAAAACTCTTCAGATTTTTTAAAGGTACTTTAAACCTGAAAGAATTGGACATTAAAACTAATCCATGTAAGTTTATTTTCCTCTAGCTCACCATAACTGGACACATAATACAAGATGGAAATTATTTTCCCCACTCTTTACAAATTACACATGTAGGCACACAAATGTAAGAGTGTAATCCAGTCACCTTTAGTAAAAGAGCTCTTTTTACTACTAAGCCTGCAATTATAATGGTTAAATGGAATCAGAGAAAAATACACAAATAACTTGGGTGAAAGAAGCAAAAAAAAAATCTGCTTTGAACAACAGAATAGAGATGAAGATTCTGAATATTTCTAATATTTCTATTTAGGAATATGGCTAATGCTGAATATTTCCCAAGACTTTTTTGCAATCTCACCCTGCTTTGCTAGAATAAACCTACTTTCATCTTCAAGCTAATCTCATATCAACAGTTACCATGTGCAAATCTAAGAAGTATAAAGATTAGTTGCTTTCAAAGAAATAATGCAGTATGTGCACTTAATCTTTCACGTGCTTACAAAAGAGGAGACATTTGGAAGAACACAGTTTCAATTACAACATATTTCTTTCCGAGTAAGTTCACATAAATCAGTTTAATATTTTGAAATACTATTCATTCTCCCTCCTAATCTGGCTTTCTAAAATCTTGATTAGTCACACATTCTTAGTCTTTCCAACTTCTGTGTAGATACTAAATTATTTTCTGAACCCAGGTAAATTCTTAAGAGTCTTGTTGTAATTTCTACCCAGAGTTAAACATCCAATTCCCTGTCTTCTTAATCACCTTTTTAAAAAACATAAACAAATAGAATATTTTGCCATTCACTTAGGGAAATTTTATCAAACATTTCTAGAAAAATTAATTATGTCCCCATCTTCTTAACTCACTTATGTTTCAACTCGGCTTTAGGGGAGCTTTTTCACACAAGATCATTAGTTTGGGAAGCTCAATACATGTGAAGGCGGTAACAGAAGTCCTTATACAGGTTTGCAAAGTAGCCAGACAAGTTTGTCTCATAAAATCTTAACAGGCACTATTAGGTGAAAAGATCACCTACCTGTCTCAGGAAACCAAAAGTCACACATTGCAGGCAGATGAGAGAATGGGATGGGAGAAACAACAGTACCTGCTAATCCCACTGAGTCTTCTGAGACATCCTGTTGTTTGTGCCTCTGGCCTGAGCAGGGGCAGAACTTACCTAGACAGACTTTGCCATGAAACACGAGAGACATTTACAATGGATGTGCTTCTTAACACAAACTTGTCACCCAACATTTTTATTTTACTTCTTTCTTTAAAGTACGTGAAACTAAGAGCAGTAGTTGTTTTAAAAATTATAAACTTGCCATCATCACTTGTCAGAAAACTCCAGCATATTTTTGTCTTCAGTTCCCATATAAATTCTACCTGATGAAAAGCAATTCAAAATATCAAATGTGTCTTTAATCTCCTCCTCTGCTTCAACCTCTGCAGAAGGATCTGCAGATTTTCTGGATCTTCCAATTTTTCAGGATTAGAAGCATCCAGATTTTCTCCACAGCACCAACATGACATAAGATTAAATAGTAAGAAATTTTCTTCTCTCTCCTCAGCTGGCAGAAGTTCTTTAAATAGAACAAGCTGTTTGTAAATAAATGAAGTAACAAAATCTGACTTCCTAAGAATTTTAGATTTGTCTGTATTTTCTTCTCCTTGCAATAATGTAAACATGATACTCAAAACCTTACATTCCTCTGTAATCTCTCCAGATTTTTGGGCAAACACAGAATTTCAACTGAATGTAAAAGAAAAAAATTCCATTGATTAGGAAAGACCTTCTGAATAGGAGTGTCAGGAGACAAAACCAGAAATTTGTCACAAGACGGGACTTGATCAGATTATGAAAATAGCTATGGGCAACAGTAGTGGACTGTTAAATATAAGTGGATATAAATAGCAAGGTTTCTCCAAATTAAGTTACTGTAAAACCAAATGACTCCATGGAAGGTTTTCTTAATGTTCACCTAGGGGATGGCAGATGCCAGTCGGTAACCGAGAAGGAAATAAGAAAGCTCTGGCTTTGTGTTTGTGGGGTTTTTCGCGGGTTTTTCCCCGGTATCTCCGCCGTGGCCGTGACGTGCGGGAGCGCCGGGGCTCTGCCGCCCCCGCGCGGCACTCGGGCGCCACTGCAGCCTCCCCTTCCTTCCTTCCTTCCTCACCCGCGGTGTTCCAGTGAAAATCCTCACTTAAGCACGCCGAGCTGGCCGGGATGGATTAAAAATAACATTTCCTAAAGAGCTGGAGGGAGAGGGAAGAGAAGGCCCTTGTATTTTCACACTATATCAGTTCCCTGGACCAATTCACTACACAAACAAGCTTTTTAGAATGTCTCAACTCAAGCCGCAGGAGCAGAAACTGCTTAGCCAAGGAGCTCAACAGAAACTTTCCAGCACGGCAATTCCATTTCACATTACCTACTCTGTCATGTTATTTAGTCATTACAAAGATGGAAGTATTTAACTGGGGAAAAAAAAAAATAGGAGCACAGAACCAGGCAAAAAACTTAATTCCTCACCAAAGAAAAAAAAATTCCATGCAACTTCCACTTTTAAGCATGAGGCATGATGTGTCTTAAAAAAAAAAAAAAAACCAAAAACACTGCTTATAGAAACAGACAAGTATAAAACATGAAAAAAAAATACACAGGAAGAAGTCCAAATTTTTCATATAGCCATCTCAGACATTTTTATAAGCAGGTCCTTGAAGAAAGAAACCATCCCAATATTAGTTAACACTGAATGGACACAAGGATAAGTGAAGTTACTTGTGGGGTAATTCCATTCCTGCAAAGGCAAACACACAACTGCTGAGCAAAGTATACTTACACTAGTACAAAATTATGTCAAAAACACCAATTAATACACAACCGCCAAGATGGTTTGGGGTGTTTTTTAAACCTTTTGACCACATATTTGCATATTAAACAGAATCAAAATAGCCCTAAATTTCTGAAATTACATTAAAGTCTGCAGTAAAAAAACCCCTCATCTTAGCTTTTTTTATGCTACAAAGCTTTCTGGAAATGAGTGAACTTCCTCATACCAACTTTTTTGCTCTTACTCAAATGGTTCTTCTTGCTTCTCAACTGCCATTTCCTCAAGTCAGAGTTAATCATTACGACAGAATTCTGCATCAAGACTGTATCAGAAGAGTGGCAAATCCACTATACAACATCAGATTTCTATAGTCTTTCATCCATCCACCCATCCTTTAACATAAAAATTGTAATTTGCATAGAAGAGTACAGCATAAAGAGTACTTAGCTCTAGTTTATGAGCTATTTTTAATTCATCTTAGGGGAAAAAAGTTTTAGTTACACCAAGAAACAAAGATGTTCAAAGGTCAAAAAACACCAGCCTGAAGTCCCTTCAGATAATGGCACAGTTTCTATTCATAGAAGGACTGTTTTATAATACAATATGCTGTAATTGTAAAACAAACTTAGTGGGAAATAAAATACACAGCAAGCAGAGGTAATATATTATTATACAGTACTGAAGCTTTAATGTTTTTCTAACATGAATAAGGCCTCTTTTCCAATCACAGAATGGTTTAGGTTAGAAAGAACCTTTCAAGATCATCTAGTCCCAATTCCTCCACCGCAGGCAGGGGACACCTTCCATTAGACCAGGTTGCTCAATGCCCCAGCCTGGCCTTGAACACTTCCAGGGATGGGGGACCCACAACTTCTCCAGGCAAGTTGTTCCAGCATCTCACCACCCTCACAGTGAAAAATTGCTTCCTCACACCTATGCAATTAATCAATGCATAAACCTATCTTTCAAAAGTTTAGAAATATTCAAACTATATTTGAAGGGTTGTTAAATGAGGCAAAATTAGAAAATTCAATCAAAATTAACACATTTTTCCACTGTAATTCAATTTACAGTCTTTACATCGCATTAACTCGGGCTTTTGCTTCAAATGGAGTACCTGACCCAAACACAAAGGCTCTGGACTCAAAGATATAGAAAATAATGTTAAAATTAATAATAATGAAAAATAATAAAAGCCTTTCCATTGTTCAGATAAGGTACTTTAAAACTGAGATTATAGCAGCAGTGCTAACAGAAAAAAGCAGCATTACTAATTTCCTAGCAGCTTAATGGAGAACCGCCCATGCTCCACTTGGAACCTGATAGAATTGTGTGGGGCAAGTCTCAAAAGACTGAAAAGTCTTTGCAAGTAAATTCACAGTAATTAGGTTTCTAATTATACCCAAAGCATTAGTGATTGCTATGGTTAAAACAGCCTGAACTGTGTCGTTATTCCTCTCTTTCTGAAAGCTCAATCTTTCATTGTTTGAGCAGAAATTCTAAAAGTTTAGTCTGTGCCCGAGCATATATTTTTTTAAAGTTTAAACAGAAGAACAGAGAGTACTGTGCTTACATATGGAGAGCAAAATCAAACTTTTCCACTATAAAAAAAAATACTCCTTAGTATTGAAGCAGCTAGAAAGCGTGAAGTACAGAGCCTCTGACAGGGCAAATCTGAAGGCTGAAAAGCCCCAAACCAGTGTTCACAACAGTTCAGGTTGTACACTTAATTCTGGAGGCACTTGCACAGATGCATCTGAGGCAGCTTCTGGCAGCAGCTCACAGGAGCCACATCATACCCTAATTACAGTACCTACGTCACTCCACCAGCACTCCCCATGCAGACCATTTTATTATTAATACAGGGCTCTGAAATACTCCTTGTGTTCTTACAAGCATAAGCAGATGCCCCAAGCAAGCCATTTCAACGTATTGCTGCCCTCCTGAACTACAGATGTAGAATGTTTAATTATAGGACAGCAAGTCTCATTTGGCCAACTGGACTGAGATGACAAACCTTGAGACCTTTATTCTATTCATAGCTCTGCCCTTGAGCTGCTGCATGACGTAGAAAAATTTGACTTTCCTGTGCCTCAGCTTCCTCTGCCTTCCTGAATCAAGTCTATTCATCACCCTTCATCCTAAGAAACGTGTCTCAGTACATTTTTTTTATTAGGGTCTCTGGGCATGATTACAGTTGAGAAACAATATTAACATAGTATTTTATAGCTACTTTGAGATTGATTAATTTGTAACAGAGACAGAAAGATGCAATTGAACTTGTAAATTAACTTTGCAACAGTAAAGATAAGCCTTCAGAAGTAGGAAGCCATCAGCTACTTATCTGTTGGGAAAACTCAGCTTTTATTGATTTCTGTACCGTCTTGTATGACTACTTCTTTAAAGCATACATGCATCTGTCCATAGTGCTTTGAAAGAAGATAGACCTTGGAACACACACACTCACTGTAGTTATAAGAGATATCATTTAAACTTTTCTGTAGTTATTAACTCCTTTTGTTTTGTGAGTAATTAAGGGGTACGCTTCCTGCACTGCAGCAGCTCTGATGACTCACACATTTAATCAGTGTCCAAACACTGAAACCCACAAGGTAACAACTGTGGAAAAGTGACATGCTGCAACAGAGACTGAGTAAAGTAGGAGGGATCCTAGTGTGATATGAAAAAAAGTGAAAGACAAGAAACATGTACGTTTATAAGCACTTAAAAATGGAAATAGCTGATTTTAACAGCTATTATTCTGATTATCCTTTTTTGGGTTTTTTTTTTGGAACTGAGCAAAAAATGCTAAATTCTGACCTTCAGAGATATGAGTTTCTTGGATTGTTGAGGCCTTTGGTTATGCAAAATACCAAGAACTAGTAGATAAACATCCTGTAGTTTCTGTACCTGACTAGAATTTTGGCACTATCCCCACACACCGTTACTTCCTCAGAAAAGCACTACGTAGAAGAACAATATAATCACCTACTGCCATGAAGGAGTAACCACTTGAAATCAGCTACCTCAGGCTGAAACACCTATTCAGGTATGCATGCATAGAACAAATTACTTTTTGCCTAGATGCACAATTACATTCCTTCTGAAGTGCAGAAGAGATACATAATTCATAGAGAGCTGTACCTCATGACCCAAGTATACTTGTCCTTGCAAGTCATACCCAGGTTCTTTGGTTGCTTTATTGCCTCAGCCTGACACTGTGATGTAAACCCAGACTGCAATGACAAAATATGAGATGTTATAGTGACAATGTTGACAGAAGATAACCAACTGGGAAAAATCTCCTCTGAAAAACATCCCTAATGTGACAGGAAAGGTTAGAAGCAGTACCAAGGCCACGCTCAGATCTTAGCAGCAGTGGCTGTCCAACTTGAGACAAATCACAAATTACCTCCGTTGTCCCAACATCAGTAGAACTGATGTGAAGCAGAATTGAAATGGGCATGAAAGGTGCCCAAAGCCAGCCTGACTGCATCAAACTCAATGGAAAAAGTGTGATCTATTCTATCAAATGAGTGGTGGGGGGGAGCTCCCATCAATGTTGGCAATACCTGAATCCCTCCAGCCAGTGCTGCAACGGTGCAGGTCAGAGGCGAGTGCTTTGTGCACCAGGGGATGCACGGTGAGGAGGAGGAGAGCAGAGAACCACTCACTGACATGGATGAGACAGCCCTCACAAGGAAGTATTGTTTCCAGCTGAACGCATTGCTAAGGAGTTCACAGTCAGCTGAGATGAATAAATCCTTTTGCCTTTGAAAGCAATCAGCTGCAGAGCAATTGCTACCAGAGGTAAAGTGCTTTGACTGCAATGTACCTTTCCAGAATATGGAAAACTGCTGACTTTGACCTCTGGAAAACTGTATCAGAGGACACAGCTTTGGCTGAATGTAAGACACTGAACACTGTTCCTTGTGAACACTCTCCCAGTTCACCCATCCAAAGTCACAGGAACATATCCTTCCCAAAAATTTGTGGGGAGGCCAGGGAGAAAATGCACATGAGTTGAGCAAGTGAAGCAAGTGAAAAATTAAGTCAGGTGGAGGTCAACTAAGTGAAACAAACAAAAATCACACTGTTTTAAACCAGGCAAGTTCCTCAGTTGTACCCATCAGCTAATGACACAAATGGAGAGAGGAGGAAATAGAAAGGGTCTCAAATAGCATCAAGACAGTTGCTGTCAAGAGAAGCAAGAGCAACTCACTATTTCAAAATGCAAAACTAAGACCCAGCCATGTGTAGGGAGATGGAGAAGTATTCTTGCACCTTACTTTTCAATCTTGCTAAAAAGTCAGCATTGGCCCAGAACTAAAACAGTAACCCAAAAAAGCCAAAATGAAGATAGTACAAGTACAGTATTATAGCGACCCTTCAACCCACAACATGCTTAGGGTGCTATGCCCTTAATGCCCTTCACTAAACTGCTCCTTATACAGTTCCTAAAACCGGAAGAGTGTTCAGGGAGTTTCCTCCTCAGGAGAAACCCCAAGCACAAGGCACATTATACTTGCTGCCTCTCAACAGCTCTGTCATGCATCATTTCCCCTTGCCCCTGCAGAGTTTTGTCCTGCACTGTTAACACTATAGCAGTACTCCTGGAGAGACAGCAGGGTCACAAAGTAACGCTGGGTATTTCACTATATAGGCACTAACAGATCAGAAAAAGATGAAGCACTTTCATTCCCCTGCGCTCCTAGGCTGTCCTGTGTCGTGCTGCCTTTTAAAAGACAGAGAGGCACTCGTGAATTTTTTAATTTTTATTTTAACTCTCATAAGTTCTGATTCACATTCACTGAGCAGACTGTGTCTTCTGTCCTGGTGGCACACGGGCAGCTGCCTTGGGCAAGCCGGGCAGGCAGTTCTGTGCCATTACATCCTGCAGCCAGAGCAAGAGCAATCAGGAACACACACACACACACCAGCTTCCAGCCAAGAGAGAAATAGCTGGCACTATTACAGCTGGGAAAGATACTACCACAACTGAGTGTCCTGGAGTTGCTGCAGTTTAAGTTTAGCCATGCTCCTTATTCTGGCAGGCTAAGGCGGAGCACAAAGTAACTTGAGCAGTGACAATTTCTGGGCACCAAACCCATTTTTCCTGTGTTCTGCAAAGATAAGAGGATTATCCACCATAGTTAGTACACTATAGTGTTTAAGTTTCAAGCTGAACACAAATGGAAAACTTCAGCCCAATATGAGAAATCTTAGAAGAGTTAAGCTACTTTACCAGACAACTCATTTTAACTTCTATTTTTACATCTTTGTTTCTAATATTCACTGTTGCCTCAATAACATTACGTGCTATTTTTAGCATTTCAAGAAAGCATCACTGTGATCCTCAAATCCCTAAAGCATCTGAAAACTAGAAAAGACTACCCTTAAAACTGTAGCTGGATCCATGTTATGAGAACTTTCTAAATATTTGTACTCAATTTTGGTGCAGAAAGTACAGCACTAACACATACTACAGCTGAGTAGATGAAACAAAGTTACTAATAACTCAAACATCACAGAATTCACAATAATCCATCTCAGTGCTATACCCAGTCTCTTCCTTCAAAGCAAAAAAAAAAAAAAAAAAAAGAAATAAAAAAAATAAAAGCAACTGTTTCAGGAAGCTTAGAGTGCTGCACAATACTGTCCAAAGCAGTCTTTTTTTAAAAAGTAATGCCTACAAGGTTAGTCTCTTAGGCTTTCCAGCCTGGGAAGCAGAGGCAACAGCAATAAAGTCTACTTTAAAGAATACACACACACACCCCGCTAAAGCTAACGTCATAGACAGAGAGCAATTAAAATGGTTACCATCACCATTTGTTTGCCACCCCTCACAAAAGCAGTGTGAGTGCCTTGTAAAAAAATATTCTCCCTCAGCCACCAAACCATTAATTCAGCCATCCTAGCTCAAACCACTTTAATCAGATTTATGCTCCCAGTGCCAAGCTGAGCTGGCCCAGAGTTGTTATTTTTTATAGGAGCGCTCCTGCATTCCCATCTTCTGGCAAAGGCAAGTAGGACAGTCACAGCAGAACACAAAACCATTACGTGACTCTCCACAAAGAGGACAAGTTTGTCTCCATGGCCTAGTTGCTCAAACACCGACTGCATGTCTTTACATTGGTTCTTCATTAAACAAAGAACAGAAGGAAGTCAGATGTCAGTGTACACAAGATCCACTCCCTTGACGCAGAACAAATGAGACCCCAGTAACCCAAGACACAACATCCGTATCCACCCTTGGTACCACATCACACCCATGAGACTTTAGCCACCTGAGAAACAGCATGCACGTTCCAAACCCTTGCAAGAAGATCCATTTCTTCAGTACATTGTTAAACCCTAATACAAGAATTGACTAAAGTACCATTTCAGTTTGAAAGAGATAAACCCGTATTTATATTATTAATAATGGTTTGATTGCTTTTGATTAATTTAGCGTTTTTGGTGCATGACTGGTTTCCATGGAAATGCGAGCAGACTAAAAACCTGCAACCAGAAGTGAGTCAGTTTTGCCTGTTTATGTCTCCTCAGTTCCCTTGGAAACAGACATGAAAAAAAAAAGAGTAAAAAGGATAAAGGTCCTGAAATACCTTTGGAAAATCTCTTCCCAAAGCTTTATCTCTTTGGCTGCCTTTCCAGAATTAGAGTTGAAAATAACATAGAGCAACAGATGACAGAATAGTGACTTGATTTTTTTAAGGACACATCAACAGAACATACCTGGAGATGTTTCAAAAATCACATTCAAACTGATAAGCTCAAATTGTATTAATGTGGGTTTTGGCAAAAGTCCTTCATGCAGAGTATATGTTTCTTAAAATTAGTTCAATGCTAAAGTAGAGAGAAATACAATAGAGAACGAGAAAATAGCATCACACTGTCTTAGTCCCAAGTATATTTCAATACTTTGAGAGAGAGGGAAAAAGAAAAAGCTGCCTTGGGGGAACGAGTCCAGTATTTCCATTGCCAGGATGCTTTTAAATGGAATCTTGCCTTCCTTACAACACATACATTTTGAAGTTGCAAATTCAGCTATACAGGTACCAGGTTAAGTAACAAACATCAGTATTAAATTTGTTACGCATAAAAATGCATTCCTCCAAGCTGATAAAGCAAACCTAGGAGGGCCTGTCAGTAAGACTCCATCTCCCACCACACTTTTCAAAGACAACAGTGCACCCTCCCACAAGCTGGATCTTCACACTGGCACAGAGAACATCTTCCTTCCTCCTCAGAGCCAAATATATCAGAGAAGGGGAAGGAATAGGATGGGAAGTTACTAGGAAGGAGGCTGCAGTGCACGTCTCAGACCTTCAAAGCCTGCTCCTATCACTACCATTACTATGCAAGAATTCCCTAACAACCAAGTGTCCAGAAACACAAAGAACAGTGGTATCATTATTTGCTCCTCTAAGTTCCTTCTGCAATTTTCAGGACAGCTAAACCTGATTACAAACTATTCATTTCCTTGTTTGTCTCCCACATCACATTATCAGTTCTACGTGCTCAACACACCTCCGTGCAACTCGACACTTCATCAGAGGGCTGTGGGATCCATCGTTACTGCCAGTCTGGGAAGAACGACGGTGCACATCCCTTCCCACTACTGTCAGATACTGAAGCTGCATTTACAAACATCAGGAAAGAGAAAAAGGAAATCTTACCTCTGTCCTAAATCCTGCTCATATATTCCCAACAATCACCAGAACTCAAGGGCCCTCCTGCATTCAGTGTCACACCCCTTATTTTTGTATTTTGCTGCTGCTCTGAGAACCAGCAATATACTGCCACCAACATGAAACAAGGCTTGGGGAAGAGTAGCCAGTCATGATACTTCACTAAAAGGATGAGAGAGAGGTAGCAATCACCGAAGGTTTGTCTTGAATGGAAGAAGCACTGGAACTTAATTCAATGTTAATTAGCTCACATTAGCCAAATTCAACCTATTCTTGTCACAGTTAAGATAAGCCTTAGAGAATTGATTATTTCCTATTCTCCTTTGTATTTTTGCAAGGTGTAGAGTCACACAGCAAGAAGAATAATCTCACAGTACTCACTAAGGCATGACTCAAGGAGGGCAGATTTAACATTAAATGGAGTACATTTAATGTTAAGGGAACATTAAGAGAAACATTGATATGCATCCTTCTGTCTATTTCGAAGTTTAGCCTCCTTTCTTATAGAGGTCAGACGTACATATAAACAAAATAATTTAGCTATTCTTTTACTTTAGCAGCTAAATACATGAATGTCCAAATGTCAGGGAGACTAGACTCTTTACACAGTTACCATTCAAATTCATCCATGACAACGATATGCACAGGCATCTTCTAAAACATTAAGTGAACAAACTAAATAAGCAGGAAATAAGCAGATCGAGTGTTTTCCACCATACTCTACAACAAATTTGTTTGTTTCCATTATTAAACACAGGTGTAAGGTTTACTAAAACCAGGCTCTGAAGAGATTGCAAGTGTGTCAGGTGTCAGGATCAGCTTAGTTTCATGCCTCCTCTAGCATAAAGAACAGAACAAAGATCAATGTCACTGCTGAAGCTAGGGAGTCATTATTAAACAGATGAAAGACACTGGTCACAAGAAAAGCAAAAATACTTTAATAAAAAGATAACTCACACAAAATCAATAATCTTTGATTATTAAGGACCCAAGAATTAACACATCTGACCTAGTTTTGCTTTTGGGGATGTCATAATCATTATCATATCAATCTTAAGGAAATTTACAAGGTCACATACTGTGTTGTAATTCCAGAAATAAAACCACAACACTTCTCTTGCATGCACTTAACCACCGCTCTCATACACTTAACCAGGCAAGGCTCCCCTTCAGCAAATAAAAAGTATAATTGCCCCATTATACATTGTATCATATTACACATTCTCAAGGAAGCCTAATCGCAGTTAAATAAGTCAATTCAAATCTGTCATTTGTTAACTTCCAAATGCTAATTTATAGAAGCTTAACATTAACTCTTCATATCAAGTTTCCCAATATGGGCTTTTAAATTTGTACTTTAAATTTGCATAAGTTCCTCTTGTGTTAAATGACATGATAAATAAAATGGGTTTTGATACATACAGAACTCTGCAGACCAACTGAAAACAGGTACCATCTTTACTGTTTCAAAAGTAACATTCTACACTAGACTACTGCTTATGCTAACATTTCAAGGAACTTCATCTGATATTTAAGACACAATCCATAAAAGTGTCTAGAAGGAACAAAAGTACATCCTAAATCAATTGTGACAACTGATAAAGTACAGTAAGCTAACTCTTCAAGCTAGCATCATTGCTTTGTACATGTTGAAGAAGCTTAATGCAAGCCCTGCAACTTCCAAGAAAAAATGAACAACACATTTTACACAAAAGAATAGAAAAAGGGAGATACACACCAAATCAACACCTCACAGTGCTCCCTGTCAGAACATCCTGGGTACCCAACAGCAGCCAATGCACTGAACAGCAATCACTCTAACTAGGCTGCAACTTAAATAGTCATCTTTCAGGTAAAAGTGTTCCATTTATAGAAATCCACAGTGTCTGCACACAGATTTGCAACACTGCATTGCAACCAAAGTTACCACAAAACTCCCCAGGGACTGACATGGTGTAAAATAACAAATGGCACACAAAGCTAAAGGCACAAAATCCAAAGAGGATAGGAGGTAGTTAGAACCCTCCCCAGCACCTTGGTGCATAACACATAAACACATAGCTGCTTCTTCATTTGTAACAAAAATCACACACAAGTTGTGGCATGAAGGGTGTTTTTGCAGGCTTTGGGAAGTTCAACATGATTTCCTGGTGGCGTGAAGGAAGTAAAGGATGGCAGATGGTATCATTGTGGCAAAACTGTTATTTTAAGAACAACTGTATTTATTTTCATGCAGAAAGGATTTTCCACACCTTATCAACAAAAGTGCTATTTTCAGAAAGTCAAAATCAAGATTTTTAACTCCCTCTCTGAAGTACAAACCTGAAGAAAAAAATCCCTGCTCAGAAAGACACTATGCATCTCATTTTACAAATTTAATCTTAACAATACCTGCTCTAGTCCAAGGCACCTTAGTAGTTCTCCTGTCAAAATCAGGAGCACAAGTGTCATATCCAAGTCATCATCTGTCATCGTGCAAAACTTAAGAGCACATAACAGCAGATTTGGAGCACATAGAGGTAGAAGAATGCTAAGTTTAAGAAGTATTGCAGCAGAAACCTCTATCAGCATGCGGAGAAACGCAATACAGCGAAAAAGAAATTTGACCAACAGCTTCTTGTCAGTTCTGGATCAGTGTTTCTCAGCTGCTGATCCACAGAGCAACAGTCAGCTCTGAAACATCTGAAACAGCCTGTGGAACAGCTGCAAGGAAGGCTGGCTTGTGTTTTGGGCAAGGGGGTAGAGGAAGGAATTGTTTTCTTGTTTTTATATTTTCAATAAGTAGTTCTGGCATGCAGGCAAAACCAACACAAACAAAAATAAGAGCTGCAACCGAGCCATCAAACCTCAGCCTAATTTCTGTCTCACTGCAACTGTAACCTTCTATGGCCTTACTGCACAGTACAATCCTCAGATTGTATTCAATGAGGTCAGATGTCTCTCTGGACTTAAAAAGGTTGAGAGACATCCTTTAGATGACAGATAGTTGGCAGATAACAACATGGAAGATAAATGGAAGATGAGGATTTCTGAAGGACAAAGTAAGATGATGAGATAACCAGCACAAATGATTACAGAAAGAAATCAAAATTCACCAGAGGAAAAAACCCAAACTTTTCTCAGATACTTTAAAACATACAGAAGATTCAGGAAACAAAAGCCTCAAAATGCAAAGTCTTCATTTTGACAATTAGGAATCATAAACTAACAGAATATTCCAAGAACTGAATCTCTAATACTAGATTTATAAAACATGAACCTGCTCTTGTACCCAGTAATAAAAGTAAAGCCATAAAGAGCATTAGGTAGTCACAAATTCGACCCCTTAAGCATACTAAAAGCTCTAGCATTCGAGTGGGCTTAATCACATCCCTCTAATACTACTAAATCAGAACCACCTCACCACTATTGCAACTATTTAACAGACAGTTTCGGGAGCCCAGAAACAGTTGCACCGTGCTCCGACTTACTTGAATCCTCCCATCTGAGAAGGTGCAACTTCCAAGCAGAATAGTACAGAAATCCCAGTACCAGAAAGAGGCAGAGGGCTAGCAGCAGGTTACGCATAAACACCAAGAGTCCCATCTTCACATTAAATCTGCTCTTCTACATGACCTGAGAAAGAAAAACAGGTTGAGGTTGGAGCCACCTTCTCCAACGGGCATTGTCTCCAAAACATGCAATCCCATAACCACCGTAACACACAGATCCCAAACCGTGCTCTCCGTAAGGTGAAACACACCCGATCCCCAAAGCACACGAGTGAAACAAGAACTCCCACCCGAGACAGCTGCCGGTTCTGGCCGCCACAGGGCTCACTGCCGCTCCGGAGAGGCGGGGAGTCACCGCCACGCTGTGACAGAGCGCCAGCCCCGCTCCTGCCCACTTCAGACTACCGAGTCCAGCACGGCCCTGGCCGCCGAGGCCTGGCGAGCACCGCGTCCTCTCGAAACGCCACAGAGCAAACCCGCAGCTCCGGGGGTGCCGGCGGACAGCGGGGCCCGGGGGAGCGGCCGGGACAGAACCGGTCCCGGATGGAGCCCCGCGGAGTCCCGGGCGCTCTGCGCTGCGGGGACGCTCTGCCCTAGAGGCGGTACCAGCGCCCGGGGAGAGGGGCTCGCCGGGCCCAGGCAGGACGGCAGCTCTCCGCCAGCTAAGAGCGGCCGGCTGGAGCCTGG
>VXAC01008320.1:1083227-1121798 GCA_013399225.1 Rhipidura dahli | reverse complement strand
GCCGCCGGCGGCCAATGGGACGGCGCGGGGGGCCGCGCCCCGGCCAATCGCGGGAGGCGTCCGCAGCCAATGGCGCGCGGGCGGGGGGTCCCCGCCGGAGGAGTGCTGCGGCAGGGCGGCGGTGCGCGTGCGCGGTGAGCTCCCCGCGCCCCCCAGAATGGGCGCGTAGCGGTGGCGCCGCTGAGAACGGCCCGGCCCCGCTCCCCCTCACGGCCCCCGCCGGGCACCGCTCCTCCTCCAAGTCCAGGCGCCGCTCCCCAGCCACGCCGTGGCACCTCCAGAGCACTGCGGTGCCTCCAGGCATGGCACTGGGTGACCCCTGCAAGCACCGCAGCCGCTGAGAGGCTCCGCATTGTCACTCCACAGGACTGCACCTTTCGCCAGCTGAGGCATCTCAGCTCCTGCCCGGCCGCTGCGCCCCTGCAGTGACACGGCATCGCCCGCCCTCCAGGCACGGCACTGAATGTGCTGCGTCTCCCTTCGAATGCTGCACTGCCCGACCGCCGAGCACTGCTCCGATGGCCTCTCAGCCCTGCCTCGCTCTGCACAGCCAAGCTGCAGCCACGACACAGGGCAACGCAGCCCTTCCTTCACTGCCCCACGCAACACCTGTGCCTGCCTTCGGTCCAGCCACCCTCCGGCTTCTGCAAACCCTCACAGCAGTGCAGACCCAAAAGGTCCTGCCCACCTCCTGCACAGCTCTCTCTCCCCGGTGTGGCACAGCCTTCACCACTGGACCACACCAGACTGCACAGACCACGCCGGGCGGCACGGACCCCACCAGCTGCCCTTACATCGTACGGCACAGCTGACGCCACGTACACAGTGCGACTTGCACGCACTTCCCCCGGCATGTTAAAGTCTCCACCTTCTCACTGCACAGCTTTCCTGTGAGCACAGCAGCACTGGGGCCAGCCTGCACCGCACTCTTCCCACTCTATTGCCCTCGTTGTTGCTGGCCCCACAGCCTTCTAATACTCCTTAGGCAGAGGGCAAGTGATAAATTCTAGTTTAAGGCCTCTCAGGGATAGGATGATAAAAGGAAGTTACTAGTCATGAGGGGGAAAGTCATCTGAAAGAAACCATAAGGAATAAACCTGCATCTTCAGTGACCCACCCAGTGACCCTCTGCGAGTCACTCATAACAGAAGGAAAACAAAAGGTGATTTTTAGGGAATTTAAGTAGGATCATGTTCAGCATGGTGGCAGCTCCCACTGAGGTGAGCCCAGGTGCCAATGTTGAATGGCAGACACCAACCTGAACAACACACCGCTGGCTGAGCACTGCCCGAGCCCGCTCCCTGGCAGCTGACAAAAGGCAGAGTTCCTGCTGGTCACAGGGAGCACTGGTGGGGGCTCATACAGCCCCACTTTCACAGCCAGAAACCCCACTTAATGCTGTGCACAAATGAATTCAGTGTGAGCTGGCTGCAAGTGTGGCACCCACGCAGCCAGGCTTCCAGAGCTGCCACGCTCCACTGCAGAGACACAAGGGAGACACATGTCACACCCATAAGCCATCAGGTGTTTTGGATGCCAACCACGATTTCTAGATATAGCACAGGAGACCAACAGACTCAAGCAAGCACCCAGGTATCCTGGCACCAATATCCCCCTGAGGAGGTAAGTGGAGAGGGGACATGACCACATCCATGCAGCCCTGTCCATCTGTAGATCTGCCCCCCCAGCTGCTGCCCACCAACCCCCAGCTCCCAGGGCTGACCTGCTTAGGATGCTCGTTGCACTCACTCATCTGGTAGCTCCCTTCCCTCTAGCTTCACGGTGAGCTGACAGACAGGGCTGGCCCAGGCAGCCTCCTCCAATGGCCCCAGCTCTGCTGCTGGGCTCATTTCTTCCAGCAACCCCACCGACTCCTGTGCTGTATCATGTCCGGCTGGAGCCCAATTTTACTTTACACACGTTTGCTTTATGTCTGCTCCTCTCTTCCCCTTTTCATCCCTCCATCTGTGTAAGATGGGTCTCTTCTCCCTGCCTCAACCACCCTTGTCCCTGTGACACAGAGCTGCTGCACTGCCTGCTGCCACTGCGACACATCTGCTCCAGCTGTCCCCAGGCTTCACCTAAACCGCCCCCGACCACACCGCATTTGAGCCCCGTGGTGTGCGGGCACAGCAGGTGATCTGATTTCAGTGATGAGATAAGCGGGGACCTACAGCACGAAGCCAGATAGCGACAAATCTGGGGCTTGCTCCTGAGTCCGTGTTTGTCACTCAGGAAACTCTACCCCTGTTATCAGGTGTCAGTGTGCTGGAAAGAGCCCAGGATGAAGTCACCCTTCTTGCCAGCCTGGAAAAAACTCAGAAGACGAGCACTGTGTATCTTGGAAAATCAGGTACCAGCGCCTGGTAGCTGTCTGATGGCCATGAGATGAATTAAGGCAATCATTAGTGGAGTGATTCGGTTCAAGTAGCAAGACTTTAGTATGAACATGTTCCTACTTAGCTTACCCATTTCATTCGCCGGCAGATGTCAAGCTGGATGTTGCTAGGAGATAGACAGCAGGGGAATAATTAAGTCTGATTAAATCCTATCATATTGCTGTGCTGCTTTCCAGAATGCTCTGGAACTTTTCAAAGCCAAACTGACCAAATGATCGGGCAAAAGGTCCAGCCCATCCTGCTCAACAAAACCCACTTGCAGCAAACCTGCTGAGCCTGTGGCTACCCATATGTCTGCAGAGCATTTCCTACAGCAGCACTGGCCATGATCTGGGGAAAAAAGGCTCTGGCAGAGGGCGCAGCTGGTGGTTGCATTAGCAGGTAGCACAAGACAGTTAGGGCTGGTCACTGCTTGGAGCAGACAGTGAGGGATCCTACCCCTGTGTCCCTGCATCCATGCTGCAGAGACACTCATGTTGGACTAAGCATGACCTAGACACACCAGTGTGACCATAAGCAAAGCTTTCTTCTGCCCTTCTTTTGAAAGGAGCCTGCCTGGGGCATGCAAAAATTGCTCTGCAAATTTCCCTCATGTGCATGATGCTGAGCACCACAAGGCATTCCCACTGAACTAACACTTGCCTGCTTTTTTATTTCATGGTGGCTGAGCCACGCACTATATGGGGGGGACTCATAAATAACAGCTACAGGTTCTTTTCCCACCAGTAAATACAGTTACACTGCAGCTATCTGCATCAGATGCCAAACACACACATCAGCCTCCAGGCTTCCTTCATAGAGACTTCTAATCTCATTTTGTTTCTTTACCCTGTAAAAATTACTATTCGAATACTCACACTGTAATTCTTCTCCCCAAATTAAATGTCATCAAATCAGACCTGATACTAATTATTGCAATATTTTATGATTAATTAAATACCTCTATATACCACAGCAAAGATCTCTTTCCAGTAATAGCTAGTCAGAGATTACCTCTGCTGATGCACAGACTCAAGGAATGCAATCTGGACTGTAAGACACTTGTGGTTTGTCTTATCTCTCTGACCAATCTCACACACTCATTATGTATTATTTCATCTCACACACTCATTATGTATTATTCTTAAATGCAGACTCTGAACGTGATCAGAATGTGGAGAACACTTTACATTTCTGGTGCTCTGGCTACTCTAAGAACAGAAATGTTAAACAGCATCAGCACCCGGTCCACACAAAACAAGTTAGAACAATCTGAACTTGGCTCAAAAATTCTGCCACCCTCCAGATGTTTCCAACAGCAAAGAATCCCACTTACCACTTTGGGTGCAGGTAAACACCTGGAGCCTGCCCGATCAGCTCCCCGAGCACTCTGCCTGATTGGACCAGGTTTCCCAGGCTCTTCCTCAGATGAAGTGACCCAATGGTCCCGCCTGGCAGGTGGCCATGCTGTGCTTGCCGTGCAAGCCCCTGGCCAGCACCCTGCTCAGCAGTTCATCTCCTTGCAGTAATTCCAATACACTGCGTTTGGTTCACTCATAGTTTCCAAGAGAGGAGGTAGGCTTGAATTGAAGATAAGCATTGAAGACTCCCACTTTTCTGTGTCTGTTTCAGGAGTCCTCACCCTCACGTTCAGAAGAGCATCCCACCTCCCTGTGTCTGGCTTCAGCTTGCAGACATACCATTTTGTTCTGCCTTCTGCTTGATTAAAGAGCCTTTCAGAGCCTGGCATTTTCTCTTTGTGACACTACACATATGCTGCAAGCAAACCCCCTCTCATCCGTCTTTCTGAAAAGCTAAATATACTGAGTCGCTTAATTCTCTTTCTGCTAGGCTTTTCCTCCCACCCTCAAGCCATTTTTTGCGTTCCTGCTCTATAGAGGCTCTCTGATTTTTCTGAATCCTTTTCAAGATGTAGAATCTCACAATGAGCCTCCCTCTTGCTTTGACACAGGGATTTAATCTGCTTTTTCCTATTTTCTCTCTTAAATGGCTACATTAGTCCCTTCCACCATAGCATTAGGATAAGCATTCAGGCAGGATTGTCCCAGATCTTTTCCAGACACCCTGCTGGCAGGTTATAACCACCTGTATCTCAGCTGCATATCCAGGAACTGATGAATGGAATTTGGTGGCTTTTGATGAGTGGAATTTGGGGACACCTCCACTCCCACACACCTTCCTCACTCGCTCTCTGTCCTAGAATCATGGATGTCATTGTTGCCACATTTTGGGGGGGGCTTAGGGAGCTGAGCTTGGCAGGCCTTAGGAAGGTTTGCTGGGCCCTGATGAGCTGTCCAGCAGCAAATGTCCTTCTCCCAGTGAGTTACTGTGCTGTGAAACAGAGGAGAGCACAGAACCAAGAAGTGGCTGCTGGCATCCATGCTGGTTTGACTGTCTAGGAAATATTTTGCAAAGCCTGTTAATATTTTACCCAACCTGTTTAGAGTGACAGCACTCACTGTGAACTCTGTGCACTGACTAGTTACTGGGCTGCACGCCATGAACACAGCCTCTTAATAGGCTAGGTGAAGGCTCCATCTGTAATTCTACTCCTTAAGAAACCAGCTAAAATAGCCTTCCCCCAGCTCCCCAGTGAAGCCTACCTGAGATCTGGGAGTGAAATAGGGAGTCTTGCTCAGCCCATGTGCCATCACTGGATATCACAGTGCATTTCTTCATGCCAGTGCTGCAGGAGCCCTGAATGAGCCCAGCTCCAGCTGTGGCCATGCCGCCTCTCCAAACCCAGGAGTGCTGTCCTTGAGTTTTTGAGATAATTGATGAATAACCCTGAGTTTCAGAGATGGTTAGAACTGTAATGGCCATGAACCTCAATGGGTTTATCTTGAGCTTTCCAGGCTGGCATTACTCCATCCCCTTTCATGCCATAAAAATAGCTGGAAGAGTCAGGCAAGGCAAGCAGGTACCATCCAGCCAGAGCCTCTTCTCAAACAGGAATGGCAGGAGTGACTCCATCTCACATGCTGTCACAGAGAGAAGGGAATTTGGCAAAGCAGTAGCACAAGGATAGGCTGCAGCTCCTAACAGCCACACTCATGCTACAGGCCCAAGTAATTTACAAGCAATTTGATGACTTAATCACAGACTCTCCTAAACACATGTTAATTTTTAATGAACGGTCAGCTCCTAGGAGGCCAGTATAATCTAAAGGGTCAAAGCAATGGGCAGAGAAATGGCAGAGAGCCTCAGACTGCCACTGGGTAGGTGAAAGCACAGCTAAGGGCATCGTGAGGCTGTTACACAGGGAAACTCCTCCCTAGGCAAAAGGAAAGTTCTGGCTGCTGAGAGCAGGAGCATCTGTAGAGAACACTCTGCCTTTTTCACTGCTCTCAATAATGCTGCAGGATTTTAATTAAAAGTATGTATTATAAAGAATTAATAAGACTCAAGTAGATTAACAACTACATGTATTAACAGCTATGTTCTGAGATCTGTCAGTGAGCCAAACCTTAATGGGGAGACATCAACAACAGGAAGCATACCTAGACCCCCAGTGAGCCCTGGTCCAGTGCCATTTAATAGGTCTTAACATCAATTGTCTGGATGACAAGATGAAGGCTTACATTTGGGGCTGATAAAACACTGAACAGGCTGCTTGCTGCTACAGCATGAACTGGATGGCCTGGGAAAAATGATCACAGCCCACAGCACAGTGATGGGCTGTAAGGGAAGGTTCTTGGGAATGGGGAGGACAGGCTATACCACAGGGTAGAGAATCTCCCTGAAAGAAGGGCTGGGAGGTAGAATTAAGGAAAAAAGCTGAAAAAGAGCTGTGCCCACACATGACTGCTGGTATGAGCCTGCAGCACAGCACCTTGGCTCTGAGAGCCATGAGTCAGAGGGGCATGAAGGCAATTTCCAAGCAGAGCTACAGCTCTGGCAAAGCCAACTTGATGTCTGGTCCAGCTCTCCAAACTTCAGAACAGGCACAGAAATTCCAAGGAGCAGCAACACCACCACAAAAAAGGAGCTAAGGGCTGGAAATGTGGCAAATATGGCTGCATAGGATGTGAGGAACACAAGCTACTTAACTGCCCCAGGAGAGGGTCTCCTCACTGCCAGAGGGAATGGAGCACTGGTATGGGCAGAAGGAAGCGCAGTAGCCAAAGGTGAGACATTGAAGATGGGAAAAACTCAAGCCTGAAATTAAGTACAGCATGGTCACAGAAGGCTGCAGGGGCAGCCATCCTCACCATGCAGCAGCTTGCAAAATAAATTAGATCTCAACTAGATCTCAACAAGTTTAAGGTCTCAGCCTTAATTTTTTGACATCTGTGGCTCAGGTATGAAGAGATACTGCATGGACATGCTTGCTGTTTTGCCCTGACCTGTATGCAACCCTCCAGATCTCCTGTCCAAACAGCTCCAGCAGCAAAAAGGAGGCCAGGACTGATTCCTGCATGCCAGAGAAGGCCGTGGGGAAGGTGTGGAAGGCTCTACCTGAGGACAGTCTCGGTCACCTGCTCTTTCAGCTCATGCACATGTCTTTCTAAAAACAGGTACAACAGCCTGAGCTGGCTCTGTGGCACTACACTACCTGCAGCAGTGCTCATTGCCAGCCTTTGACCCAGGGAATGCCTCATTTCCAGCCTGGAGCTTCAGTACTTAATTACTTGCACTGGAGCAATCCCTTGTGCACCTTCAGCTGGCCTGCTGTGGTGATGGGGCCACTGGCCATGGGCTCTTCTTCATTCTGTTCAACCTCAACCTTCTCTCCATTGCTGCCTGATGCCTGGTGACCTGCAATCTCTGAACCCAAGTAACGCACCAGCAACCTTCATACAACACAGCAATCAGCTCTGTTATTCATCTCTCCCATACATGCCCAAGTGAGATGATGCCAAAACTCACAGCATAAGCACAGCAGCACAAGTGCCCAAGTCAGTGTCCACTTCAGTTTTACAAACCTTCCCCATTTGTGTCTCTCTGATCTCTTCCCCATGTGCCCAGAGGAAATGGTCAGCAACGCTGCCTCTGATAAGGAACTCCCAGGGCGTTGTCTGCAGAGCCACAGGCTGCACTCCTGTGTGGGTGACTGCCCCTCCCAAAACCCCATGATGCACCAAGGGACAGCAACACCTCCCAGTGTGCAGGGCCATGTGCCCAGAGAGATGCCCTTGACAGCATCCCACCTCCTACTCATCTGAGACCAGGGCAAGCATGATGCTTGGGGATCAAGGAGATGGGAAGGAGCAAGGGCAGGGAGCAAGGAGAGGTAGGAGGAAGGGAAAGCACCAGGCACCTCAAATGCTGCCAGTCACTGGAAGGTGGTGGGAGGAGGTGCTGGTGCTGCTGGTGGAGGTGCTTCACCATTGGTCATGAGAATGGCTGCCTGACATAGGGCACTGGGCTGGCAGGGTAGCTGCCAGCTGAGGTAGCCCTGCCACGTCCCAGTGCCTTTATTCCCCACTCCTGGGTGCTGAGACTTATCTTCTCTCTCTTTGAAAAAGGAATAAAAGAGAGGAGCCACCCAGCATGCTGTGGGCCAAAGGGGCTGTGTGGGAGGGTGCAGGGGCTGAGGGCTTATTTTGCATTGCCCTGACCCCTGCGCTGCAGGATGTGGCCAAGGGTTTGTGCTCTGCTGTGGGACACAAACATGCTTGATTTTGGAGATTCAGCATTTGTGGCAACCTGTGCATTCTTGCAGCTGCTTTTCATAAGAGGGAATTAGGGCAGCCAGGGGAAAGTGCCTCTGGGTGCTGTTTGCTGGCAGGATGTGGGCTAACAGCAGCCATGAAGAGGCAGCTGTCAGCCACAGACGGGGGACACAGACATAGGGGTGCTGCTGAGACACCTCAACTCCCCCTGGGTACATCACTCAAAGTCACACAAGTTTATAGTGGTAGGTACTATATGTAGAGTGAGAACAGGACTCACAGGGGACACTGGATCCTTGTGTAGTAAGTGGGATCCTAAACAGTGAATGTACAGAGCTGCCAGCCATGGAGGACTCTGTCCCTGTCCCAGAAGTCATGGGGGAACAGCCAGGGCAGCAGGTCCTTGTTTTCAGCTGCAGCCCACCCCGCCCAGCCACAAGAAGGTGGGGACACCTTGCAAGCCTCTCCAATGAATTTTCTCCACCCTGCTCCATGGGAGCCAGCTCCCTTTGCCACAGCCAAGGGGAATGAACTTTCTGCAACCATCACCTGAACCTCCGCTATACTGGGGGATGCTGGCAGATCCACAGGGTCAGGCAGAAGCAGCTGCTCAGGGCTGGAACTTTCCAGGTCTCAGCAGCCAGCGGACGGAGGTTTGCACCTGCAGCTGAATTGGTCCTTCCAATGCAGGGACAGGGAAAGCCAAACACAGCAAGGTGTTGGTACCAGTGGCACCCTCCCTGACAGACTGGTTCCTGGTAGATGGGGTAGATTAGTGCCACTGCTTTGTGCAGCCACCCAGGTAAGTCCTGTGTTCAGAGTCCAGCATCTATAACCTACCTGGGTTGGCATGTGGGCACTGGTGTAAAGCTAGGCAGAGCAGCCTGCTTGAGTCCAGTCCAGTTCCCCTCCAACCCTACCACAGACACTGTGTTGGACAGTTCTCCCCTCTGCCAGCACCCAGGACACAGCCGTGGCTTGGCAGTGTCACCTCCCAGTAGCATTGTGTCATTGTGTGTGTCCAGGGCATCAGGCACCTGTTTCACACAAGGCCTCCCCAGCAGTGCTGAGGGACCAGCTTCAGACACGCCTGGCCCCAGGAGATAGCCTCGTGCCCCCGATCTCCTCTCCTCCTTCAACTCACCCCAGTCATCTCCGAATCACTGCTCCTTCCACTCCACCAGCTGCAGCCCCACACAGGGCTCTGATGAAAAGGGGAAGCTTTGATACCTTCTTCCACAGAACTTTCCAAGCCTCAGGCCCTGCAGAAAAGCCAAACTCCTCAGCTGAAGGGGATCCCCATTTCTGTGACAGCAGGTAACCATGTGCAAGCATGTCACTGCCCATGCTTCAATCCCACAGCTTCAGATTCCTCCCTCCTTTTCCTTCACAAGCCAGGAAATACCCTCAAAGTTAAGAGCCAGTGAGATCTGGGGAATTCATTAACCTGCTCTCTCAAAAGCAGTGAAGCTGCATGAATTCAGAGGGAGAAGGATGGTGGTATTCTGCACCAGAAGCTGCTCCCAGCAGGCCCAGAGCCAGAGCACCCGGTCAGTGCTGCCTTCCCTGGGGGAACAGCCCACGCTTCTCCCATTGCACCAGGTGGCTGCAGCTGGAAGAGGCATCGCGTTGTCCGGATGTGGAGGGAGCCTGTCATCTCTCCCTCATGAGCACAGCCAGGCCTAAAAATATCCTGGAGTGGGTTGATGGTGCTACAGTCTCCATTATGCAGATGGAAATGGCTTGTCCCTGGCCAGAGTGCCTGGGGAAGCACCAGCTCCTCTGCCCTTCACTGGCACAGCATCTTGGGATCCTGTGCTGTGCTGCAGAAATCTCCACAGCAGAGAGGTGCCAGGGACAGACCATGGCACAGAGCACCTCAGCCAGGCACAGCATCACTGCTGGGGATGTCCTGGCCAGGGCAGACAGCTCCATAGGCATTGTCCTTCCTGGGTGCATGGGACTGAGAATGGTGGGCAAGAGGGGAACGGAGTTCCACAGCCCACTGCCATGAACCCCATACAATGATGAAATGGGAGCTGCCGAGGCAGCACATGATGAGTCAGAAGAGCACCCAGGAAGCCAAGCTGACAGCACTGTGTGTGCAAGCATAGGGGCACAGGGAGCTGGAGGCTAAGCCAGCAGAGCAGCCACAGCAGGAGTGGGATGAGCCCTCAGCCCACAGGAAACGCCAGAGGAGCACAAGAGCAAGGGGCCAAATTTGCAGTTTGGTCAGGAAGAGGGCTGGTTGGCTTTGTGCCCTGCAACATGCTGCCGAAGGGCAAAGCTGCCAGCTCCTCCCTTCCCATCCTCACATGTTCCAAATCTACAGGGCCTGACAGCTGCTGACGCTGAGCCTCAGGCAATCGTTCACCCAATAAACCTGACTCAGTGGGAAAAACAGCAGACACTGCTAGAGAAGTCAGGAGGGATGTACCAGCTCTTGTAGGAATGGCTTACAGGATAAGATCATGAATCTAATGCCAGAGATTCTGGCTCTGAAAGAGACTCTTGGCTGGCAGGCAGAGCCAGATTTCATCCTCACAGGTGTCCCCAGGATGTCACAAGCATCCTTGGCCACAAACCTGAAGTGCTGTTTACTCACCCCCACTGCGTGGTGTGCTTTCGTCAGATCCCGGGCCAAGCTGGGCAAGCCCTTTGCACAGCCAAACCTCTCCTGGAATGATGACCCAGCATCAAGGCCACACTGACTGGGTAGCACTTCCCAGAGGGACACACTCCAAGCATGACTTCTCACACCTCTCCCTGCACCAGACCCTTAGCAGCTCCCACAGCCTGCAGGGAGCTGTCCCCAGGGATAAGAGCCCTGAGAAATCGCATCTGCTTGTAGGGCTGGAGGACAGGTTGTGCTGGGAGACGAGTGAGACCAAAATGCCATATGGTACAGCCATAGCCAGGCATCTGTTCACTGGGAAGTGGAAAGTCTGCCTCAGCAGGCACCAGGCAACTCTCCAAAAAGACTGCACAAGGGTTCTTCTGTCCAGTGGCTTCTGGAGGAAGGATTCTCCAGGCCTGGAGAAGGTGTGGGGATCTGCTTTGAGAGGCGATGACTGTCCACCCCCCAGGATCACCCCACAGCCCCAGCCCTGTACTCTTCCTGGGAACAGTCTGTGCAGCCTCCAAACAACCAGTGCGTGACTGCAGGCTGCTTCTTTGCAGAGTCTGCACAGATGGGCAAAGGACTGATCAAGGTCCCCCAAATCTGCCCCCACAAGATGACAAAGAATGAAGGACACAGACAGGCAGGAGGGATCCTGGGCAGCTGTCTCAGCCAGCATGGTCCAGGGCAGCAGTGAAGGAACCAGGCTCCTGGGGAAAGACCTCCACAGCACATTGTACCAGTGCAATGCCTCAAACAGGCAACAGTGCAGCCCCAAACAGGCCAGGCAGTGGGGCAGAAGAGACCTCACGACACTGGGCTGGGACCCTTTGAAATGGCTTCTTTGGAGAAGGTGAGGAGCAAGAAGCCCTTTTTCGTGTGCTGGCCCATCAGGTGCTGACGTGCCTGGCTCCCAGCCCAGCAGCTTGGAGTCACGCAGCTCCCATGAACGCTGCCTTTCTTCTCCTGGCTGCAAAGCCCTTGGCAGCCCCTCACCCGCTTCGACTGGGGAGAGAGAAGAGCCAAGATCTCTTTTTCTGTCCTTTCCCCTTGCCAGGCTCTGTACAGTGCTGAGGGCCCAAGCTGGGGGTCTCCCTGCTGGTGACAGCACTGCAGACCTCTGCTCCCACAGGAGTCACCCTCTAACCAGCGAGGAAGAGCAGGGTTGGCCCAAGCCCCAGCACATGGGTATCTGAGGGTCCAATTGGGATGCCCTGTGCTACCTCTGCATATGAATGGGAGAACAGCAGAATATGAGCATTTACACTTCTGCCAGTCTCTGTGGACACCAGCTGTTAAATGGTGTTTGGAAACATCTATCCAGCTGGAACTAGGAAAGCCAAAGAGGACTCAGGACAGACCCTTTTCTGGCTGCCAACACAACTGCTCCCTTCATCCTGCCCTGGCTCTGCTGGGCCTGAACAAGCAAAGCTGTGTTCCTGCTGCAGAGCCAAGTGGCCTGGGCAGCCATCCACCAGGCAACTGCAGTTCTAACCACATGGGATGCTCCCCATCACCAGTTTGCTTGCTCTCCTGTATCACACCACTCCTATTTTCCATGGAACTGTATGCAAGTTACTTGCTCCTCTGCACCTCCAGCCCATCAGCACCCACCACCCCCACACTAAAGGCATCCATATCCTGCACCCAGGATACTCTAATTTCTTTTTAATTGCTTGTGGCTATCAGGAATGAAGTTTGAGTTAACCTCTGCTGTGAGGATATGCAAGAAAATTAACTCAAAAATTGCACAGATATTGTATTCAAGAGAAGCAGCAGCACTTGAGGAAATGAGAGTCCAAGCATATTAACTACTATTAGCTCACATTCACAACCATCTGATCCCCATGTCTGAAGTGCCTCTGGAGGTCCATGGGTACAACATGCTGCCATGCCTCCCTAATTCAGTAAGACTACGGGACTGAGTCACTATACTTCTTGAAGTAGTTTGCTTTGGCCTATAGCATACTTGTTGGGCACTAAAGACAGGTTTGCTCCTAACTCTATATGGAGGACTTCAGCTTGGATATGAAAACCAGCCGCCCACCTTGCCTGCAGCCTGTGAGGAGACAGCTCTTCCTTCAGCCAGCATCCCAGTTCCTGGGGTGTTGGGTAGCATGAGGGGCCCACACTGCCAGGCAGTAACTCATGGGAGGTAGAAGAGCCCAGACAGCAGGCCTGTTTCATTTCTCTCCCGCATCGTGTACTGAAGGTGTTCACAGCCCACTAGAACCATTCATAACAGTGGGAACATTTCCTAAATGCAGAATTCCAGGCCAAAGACACCTCTTCTTAGGCTCTCCTACCTCACTCAGTTTTGTTTCAAAATTAACACACGTACTACACCATTTCCATCTTTTTCCAGTAGCCTCCCACACTTCTCCCTCGTTTGCTAGGTGCTGTCAGAACTGTTTTGATGCTGCCGTTGTCAAATTACTCATGCTGCAGCAAGGAGGCTGTGGCAATGCTTCTGCATGGATCTGCCACAGCTTCACCAAAGAAAGCAATCAGGTGAATGCTTCCCATTCCTCTGGAGACCATTCCAGTGAGGTCAAAGGAAACTGCAGATACACACCCTCAGCTATGCTCATGACTGGAACCAAGCAACAAACCCTACCTGAAATGTTGTACTCTTCATTCATCCAATGAAGAAATCTAAAGCTGTTCAACAGCTCTAACAGCAACACAGAAAAATGAAGACTGATTACGGGAAAAGAGGAAAAAGGCTTGTTTTGACTGTTAGCAATACAACAGCATTGTTGTTCATGTTGAACCGAAAATACTACACACTTTACACTAATCTAAATGCCCACACTGAAAGGTTTTGTGCAGTATCTACGAATTTGTCAGGGAAAACGAGCCATTATCACTTTCCCCAAACTACAAAAGCTGGCTTAAGGAATACCTGGCACATTAGGTTTTAAAGATATGAGCTGAAATAACACTACAATAAACAAATTCTTCAAGGTCACTTGGTGTATCAGTAATAAAAATCCCTGAGCTAAAGTAGAAGAATCTCATTTCCCTGACTGCCAGTTCAGCAGGTCTTAACCAGCCCTATGAAATTCAAGAGTCAACACCAAAGTAAAGAACAGAGCTGTCTGAGACTGCATCCACGAAGATTTTCTGATGACTCCTCTTCTGGCACTCTCAGCTACAGAGGGAACCTAAGGCAACTCAGTTCTTGCTGCAGATGTCTCAGCTCTGTGTTTCAGTGAGGAGAGATTATTCTGTGGTTCCATCCCTATTCTAGGTAAATAGCCAAGCTGGACTGAGTCCTTGAATAACAGAATTCCACTTAGGTCTCTGAAAGACACCTAAGAACTCACTAGATAAGCATTAAAGAGATGAATATTAGAGAAGATTAATGCTAATAGAAAAATCTGAAGCATGATGAGAATTTCCAAGTTCCATTGCTTTAGTTTTTAAATTAGTTTACAGATAATCTTTTTTAAATTAGGTTTATTTCTTGAAGAAACTGAAAACAAGACACGGGCTACCAGAGTCTTAATTTCACCCCATGTTTCATTAAAAAATGAGCACAACTGCAGACGTGTCAGACAACAAGAGCCCAGTTAAAGAATATAAGAACAGAGATGCATTGGAAGCCTTAGGATAAGTGACTGTGCTCCTCAAACAGTGCAGAGTCAATTCAACCCAACTTGAAACACCAGGAAGAGAGAGAAGGAGCAAGGAGAATGGGTCCTACTACTGACAGTACTCCCTCTGGTCATCTGAGAGGTCTGCTGATAGAAAAGAGGTCTCCTAGAAGTCCAGCCACAGGCAGAAACATTACTGCAATCAGGTGCTTTACAAAGAATACAGTCACCTTTTAAAATCTTATGAAAAGTTATCACTGACTTGTGAAGCTCATCCTGAATTAAGGGCAAACCACTATTTGTTTATACAAGAAATGCTTCTTGTGGGTCCAACCTGGACCAGTCACAGATGGAAGCTTCATGAAAAGTGAGGTAAAAAAATCTATTGCCTGTAGCACCACACACAATGGACCAAGCAAAGGGCCAGCAGAGCTCCTGTGGGGCATATTGAGCATGATTTTGTACTGAACACATTCAAGAAACACCTGACTAGCTGATAATCTGGCAGCATCTCACCCTCACTGGAATGATGCTGTAAAATGGATAAACACACTTCCAAAAAAACCAAAACCACTGGAGAAATTTATCAGACATGATAGAAGTCTAGGTATCAGAAAGCCTATGTACTTTTGAGGCAGCTGCTCTGTACAGAGCTTTTACTGCTATCTGTTATATTTCAAGCCATAAACCAAATTGCTTTTGCAAAGTCAGATAATAAAGACCCTTCAAACATCAGGGTCACTGATTTTAAGTTCACAGAGAGAAGCCAAAACACAGTTTAGTCCCTGCAGCTGGTAACAGTGTGCTCACATTTGAATGATGCAACACAAGAACTGACAGGAAAATTGGGAAGGCCCTTTGTCTTAAGAGTGCAGGATGGCAGCGGTTTCCAACACAATGCAGTCAACTGACAAGAGCAAATCTGGCATCTGCAGTAAACATGCCAAGAAACAGGTAAAACTTCTGTTCCAGAACAAATACTATGCACAGGAGTTCTTGAAAGTCTCTTAATACTGTTAGAGGTGAGTGGCAAAATCTGCTGCAGGTAAACAACAGAATATCCTGAGTTGGAAAGGACACACAAGGATCAATAAAATCCAATTCTTGGCCCTGCACAAGGCAACTCCAAGAACAGCACCACACCAAACAAATCCAGCTGTTTCCTACTATGTCATCATTTTAGGATGAAGCTGTTGAGCCAGGTGTTTGCAGCATAGCATGTGGCACCTAAAAGGTGCATTTGGGTTCTCTGGCAGTCTGGGGACAAAGCCTGAATGCAGGCACCTTTTTTTCCAGAGGGAAAGTGGCAGATTGAGACAAGGAGTATGTTTTTCAGTAACACACAGGTAGTGTTCATCCTATGAGAAGTTAATACCAAATTAACTCTGACAGAACAGAAGCAAGTTTGTTAAGGCCCCACCAGCTCTTTTCCATGTTTGCTCACAGCACATCACTTCAGAGGCTTACAGACAAGCTCAGATGTCAAAGTGCAATTACGTTGCTATTGCCTGGACCAGATTAACTGCAGCTACCAGACTCCGGTCTTAACAGATCCTGGTTTTATCAAGCCAACTATCCCATTCATCAGAAAACCATTTAACACCCTGAGACCAGGAGTTTTGGACATAGTAAAAGAAAAAAAAAAAAACCAACAAACCAAACACCACAAAAGAAAGCCATTATCTCCATTCAAAATGTTTAAGCCTTCCAATAGTGATGAACAAGGTATTCCACCAGAAAAATAGGACAGATAACCTCTATGTGAAACAGTGACTGTGCAAATCTTTGCTACGTACATCATCCTCCTGACCCTATAAAAATGTAGGGCTAAAGATTTTCTGTATAAAAGTTGCAGTTTATTTCTTTTCTGATCAAGAGTTGTATCACTACTCAATACTACATTTTATTGCTAATCACAAATCGATGCACCGGGGTTTCAGAAGGGTTTGGTTTATAGCGCTCCTATGTAACAAAAGGAAAAAAGTTACAAATCCAGACTTTGCAGACACATTGCCATGTCCCTATAGAAGCAGGGATGCATTAGGTCTGTTTCATTAGAAAATTCTCCCCTTGAACAGTTTCTGGAGAACATACAATCATTATTTTCTCCAGTAGGAAAATTCATCCCATCATTTCATGCAAAAAGAAGGTGGCCAATCTGCTCCACAGCCCAAAATCCCTTTCCTACAGAATGGGAAAGGAACACGTATTTACACTGCTCTTACTGTGGTGTGTTAATGCTAAATCATTAGGAGCAAGTTGGCACATCTTCCAGGTACACCTACTACCCAGCTCAACTCAGCTTCCTATGGCTGGGGTAGTAAGTTCTCTCCACCACAACTGAGATGTGTCCTAATACTCTATAAAAATGCTACGGTAACCTTTGCCAGACAGCAACATGGCAGCACTCCTACTTCAGAAGAGCACTGCACAGCCTTTCAGTAACACACACAGCTCAGTGCACACTTCATCTGTCTCAGACCCAGTATTAGCTGCTGTAAGCAAAAGCCTGCGGACACACGATAGACAGTGCTGCCCTGGAGGAGGGACTGCACCGCATCAGATACCGCTGCCCTGTCATCCCCAACACTGTGATGCTTGGATTTCAAGAAGGGAGAGTTAGGACTGTCCCTTTAATCATATTGCCTTAGAGAAACTCAAAAGAAACTCTTTGGGAGCTGAATGTCTATTGGGAGCTGAACACCTATTCTTGTTAGAAGGCTGCACTTCACAAGGCTCCAGAGAGATTTCATTGGTTCTGAGGCACATACTATTAACAGTTAAACTTATGATTAAGTAAGTCAAAAGCACTATCAGAACAAAAATATTAAATGGATGGTTAAATAATTTGTCCTACAGGTTTCAATTTCACATTTCACCTGTTCACACAAGCACCTCCTGTCTGTTCAGATTTGAACAGCCTACAGCTCAACCTCAGAAAGGAGGTGGTGAGAAACAAGAGACTGAAGCTGCTTGCAACAACAAAAAACAAGGATATAAATATAAAAGAGGTTCCATTTCCAGCACCAGTAATACTGCCTGCTCAAGCCCAGGTGTGGTCACCAGGGAGACTCCGAAATTCAGGAACATGATTCAATTAAAACAATAGATCATACTATCCTGCAAGCTGCCAGGATTCCTGGCAACAACTCCCCAAAGAGTTTGCCACCTGTCAAAATTGTCTCTAAAGAAAAAGCAAGACTGCTCAACAAGATGAAAGCAACATCCCCAAGCTGGCTTATTTGGTAAGGACCCAACTTCAGACCAGCAGTCTGCAGGCATCAGCTTCAGCAAATGGGATCTCTTTCACTATCCAACAGCTGCCTTACAGCTACTGCAGAGCATCAGCTTTTTAGCTTCCTTGAAATATAAAAGAACAAAACCCCAAAAGAAACCCTGGATTCAAAGCATCCAAATATGGCCTGTTGTACTGGAACATTTAAATCCTTGGGGGAGGTGGGAATCTTCTTCCTCTGCCACAGGCAGCGTTTATTCCATGATGGCCCGGTACAAGGCAGGTTCAATATAATCTTCACGGTAGCGTGAATTGATCACTCTTTGTCTCTTCCTCTCTTGACTGACCTCCTTCTCTTCGAAGATCTCTGTGAAGCGCATATCTGAAGCTATTGACTAAGAGAGAAAGGCAGAATTAGTCACTAGAGCACAGATCAAATCCTTGTCTCCACATTCTCCTATTACATATAAGAAAGAACCAAGCCAAGACACTTGGGAACATTCAGACTTCTTCAAAAACTGACCAAACACAAAAAGAAAAACATTTAAGAAGTTGGATTTACAAGTATGGGGATATGTTTAAGTGAACTGTAATCAGAGACCTAAAGAATCTCAAGTTTCAAATGTAACTGAGCACCTAATGTAAATTCAAAATCACTTTCTCAAAGTAATAAACAGAGTCAGCCGTTTGAATTTTGAAACAGTCTAGTACAATTTCTGCTTTATGGAGCAGGTTTAAACACCTGGTCACAGAATTCAGCTATAACACATTCTTTCTTAAGCCTTTAACATCCTGTGTGCCTGCCAACAGATCCGCATCAGGGTGTGCATGTTTGTGCTGTACAGCAAGACAACCCGGTCTGCTGTCTGTAACCACAACTTTTGTAGTGGAAAGTGTAAAGCAACAAAACAGGGGGTGTGGGATCTCCATCCTTATTGATAATCAGAACTTAATTTGAGACACCCATTGAGCAACCCTTTCTGAAAACCACCCCTGTTTGGAACAGGTGTCTGGAGACCTGCAGAGGTCCTGTCCCACCTGAATTATTTTACTGTCTCAAGAAACAGCCAGTTGTTTTGATGCAAGCCTACTAAGAGCTTCTCAGAACAAAGGGTAAGTGAAGGAACTGGGCCATTCTTTGCAATGGAATGAGACAATGGAGCTTAAAAATACAGGTATGAAAGGGCATTAACGTGCTCTCCCAATCTGTGACTCTATGATACAAACTCATACCCCTGCAGAAGGAGAAATTCTCTCCAGAGCAAGACAGAACTTTGGTTTTGTAGCCTGATCAACCACTGCACTTTGCAATGATTAAGGAGAGCAACAGATTGTATTTTGCTGCTGCCACGTGCTCAGAGTGCTGTTCAAGCACAGATAAAGTTAAACCAACTTCTTTAGTAGAATTTACACCCCGTTTACCTACCAGCCTTGATTTCACTCTCTTAGGAAGCTCCTCTTCAAGAGTATATACATCATCCCTTTTCACCATCAGCTGTGAACCATCTTCAAATTCCACCTAGAAGAGAACCAGAAGTTCTGTCAGAAGTCTCACAAGTTAGAACCCTCCCACAGCTACCCAGAACTTGCCTTCTCCCCACTTAGTTCTCTTGAGAAATAATCTTCCACCACTTGAAATTTGTAAGATACATATGCAGCTCTGCACACTGCAACAGACTTTAATCAAAAATTGTTTTGGGATATTCTTTTAACACCTGACAAGACAATCTGGCTGTTTGCTTTAATACAGGCTGGATATTCATCCCTTTGGAAGCATGAAAGGCATGGTGCACTCTTACTAGAGAAAAGCAAAATAAACTTATTTTAAGTAGTTTAAACTACAGGAACACAGTCTGATGAAGAACTGCAGACCAGCAGTTTTCAGAAGTGGACACTCAAGTAGGTAGCCAGACATACATGCAGCTGCAAGCAATTACTACCAGCAACTGTTGCCAGCATCTGTCATTGCTAACACAGTGACAGTAACGGACCCTGGAGTGTTTAAGCATGACTCCCCTATAGCAAACCTGTTAACATGATTGGCTTGTTCTGAGTGATGAATTTTCAGACAGCAATTTTGTACCTGGTACATCTGGATAGCGTGTGATGCCACAAACTTGGCTCCATAAACTTGTCCGTCTGTCCATCTCACCTGCACAACTTCCCCTTCAGCGGGGGGACCTAACTGAAGACAATCTCGACTCTAGAATGAAGAGGGAAGATGGGAGAGACAAGAAAGGTAAGCAGCTTCTTTATGTGAAGATTCAGCAAACCACCAAGGAGGCACACTGCACACCACCCCAACAATTCTCCATTTTAGGGATGGAGAACTAGGCTGAGAGACATCCATTTATGTCATCTGCATTTAAATCCCAACAGTGGTATCAACTTCAAAGTACTTGATGTGGGAATGGCATGCAAGCATCAACAAGTTTTCCTTCAGACCTACCATTGCTAAGCAGCCAGAGATTAGCTACACTCCCTGTTATACCTGTCCCCATGTGGCCTCAGTTAAGTCATTCTCAGGTAACATCTCTAAGGCCATCCTGCAGCACATCTCAGCCACTACAGGACCCAGGGAACAATTACCAGATGCCTGATGTGTCTGCTCTACAGCAGCAAGAACTGACTCATATCATGTGACCTGTAGCAGAACCCCACTGCACAACATACCACAATGTCCTCTGGGTACAGGTTATCGCTGAAGGAGCCATCATCAAAGTTGACCTCGTAGAAAGTCTCCTTTGCAAGGCTGACCACTTCACATTGATAGAAGCGACCATTCTTGTGCTTGCTGATGACTATCTGTCCAGGGGACAGATCCTGGAGTGCAGCCTTAGCTCGCTGAGAAGAGAAAAATCACTTTTTATACAATGACTCAAAATAAAGAATATATTGAAGATCACAGCTTCAGTGCTGGCAGACAACAAAGCAAAACATTTTAGTTCAGGTGAGTTTCACTACTTACACCACCACCCGACAGCATTTTTTGAGAAGTTCTGCCTCCAGAATTTTAAATGCCTAAAATCTAATCTGTTACATGCTACTGCCCTTAATTTACTTAGTAGATTGGATTCTCATTCTTCAGAGCAATGGAAAACTTTTATAGAAAACGTTCACTAATAGCTTGTTGTGGTTTTAGTTAAAAAGGCTGCATGGGAACTTTAGAAACTAATCAATCACTTAAATGTGAAATTCTGTGACCACTCATGCAGACTGCTGGAGTACTGGCATTAACTCCTGCATATTAAGTATCACAGCATAACCCCACCACTGTTCCTTATTAAAACAGTCACAGGAGGGATGTGATGCTTTCAGACCTTCCGGTCTGCAAACCAAGGTACAGTAAAGGACCTGACTAAGATCAGAGGAGCAGCAAGGCTGATATCAGAATCCAAGACCAACACTATTAGATTACATGAAATACTGTGAGACAGCCAAGTCTTCAATTAAGTTTCAAAAGAATCACACAATCTAAAAACTTATTAGCGCGTCCAAGACACTGCAGTTTCAATCTTGAGAATGACACACCTACTCACCTCTGCCTGAGATGGAGTCTTATGCCTGAAGCAGGTAATGAAGACAACAAATGGCCAATCATCAGGCTGCATCATGACTCCTGCGGCTTGGGCACAGCTGACATGAAAGGATGTGGGGCACCGACCATGTGAGCACTGTACACAGCACCCTGCAATTCTCTTTCTCCTTTTCTTGCAGAAGATGCATTTCTGTGGACAGAAAACCAGAGGTTATTGGTTGGCATTTTACCCCACACCAAGGGCTAGCTGGTCTAGCTATAACAGCTTATCATATAACAGCTGGGCCATTTAGCCTCTTGGGAAACACTGCTGCTGACTAAATGGAAGCAGGCAGTTTTAGTCTACAATAATTTATATAAGTAAAGTAATGCAATAGAGGAAAAATGTAAATTAAATATCTACCAGCTCAAAATGCACAAAGCATGCAACCCAAGGGTGCCAGCAACAGTTCTTAGATTAAATTAGCCTGCAGTGTTCCAACTCAATAGGGCCTTTCAGCACTTGACTAAATAGTTACATAAATACAAGCAACAAGATTAGAATAATGGGAAATGACCACAAAAGTAACAGTTAAAATTCTATCACTACTACCAGTGACTCAAGTAGGCCTGCTGGGCAGCTGTAGGAAAAGAATGTTATCTGCAATGCATATGCAAAGCAGAGTCATTTTCCCCTCAACACTGAGCTGTTAAAACAGCTAAGTACAGTTGCTTTCCTGCTGAAGACCTTCACCCATTATAGGAATGCCTCACATATCCTGAGGCATCTCAGTGCTTGAGAGCAGTCAACAAAGCAAGTTAAATACCAGGAACTAGAAAAACAACAAGCACAACAAATTATCACCATTACATTGCTGTATAAATGTAACTTGCCACATACTGAAAACTGTGCCTCTTTTGCTGGCTCTTCATGGGAATAAACACATACTAGAACAAGGAAAGATTAAAAAAAATGGCAATAGGGACAACTGCCATCTCTCATACACAGAATTGAGCAGATTATATAGTTCAGTCTGGAGAGGAGATGAGTTGGGTTTGAAGGGATAACCAAAGCCCCTCAGATTCTGAATGGACTGGAGACACCACTGGTGCAGCACAGGTGATCCTTACCAGTCTGAAACGTTGCAGGGGGATTTTGCCAACGTCTATAGGACTCCGCTCTGCGATGTTCACAAATTTTGCCTCCAGTACAGCCACAGCGCACATCACATGAACCCACCTGTCAGGACAGAAGAGAGGAAAAAGAAATTACTATGTATTAGGCCAACAGAGGATGCTTTGGAGTTTAAGTAAGTACAGTTCTATTCAAGTTTGCCACAAAACCCACAGTAAATAACCTCTGAGAATGATCAGTGTAATCTTCCCACTGCTACTAAAAGGTCACATGTAGGCCAAATCCAAGACTTCTCCATATTTAAAATCTACTAACAGGCTTAACAGGAGAGCAATTTACTGACTCCTGCATGATAAAAGGCTGCCTGGCCAAGTTTCACTTATTTCATGGTGCTACAAGTCTGCCCCACTCCTATTTTTCATCAAATAACTTTAGATGATCCACCACATCCAAAGGACACAGAACAGGCAATTGCAGGCACATGCTGCAGAGGTACCTTGAATTTCAATGTTGTGCTGCTTAAAACCGTGGTTGCCCTTTGTCATCACTGTAACCACAATTAGATGGAAAACCAAAATCCTCTGTAGAGAAGGTACTGAGAGATGTTAGTTCATTTGGAGCCTTATTTTTATGTGGTAGGTTATACCTCTGCACATTACAGCTCTGCACTATCAAACACAAAGCAATTTACAGCTGCTACCAACAGCATGAGAACCAGGCATTACCTAAAGAGATAAGAACTCCTCCATGAGAAGACACGCAAAGTGTGAAGGATGTTGTTGGTCACTCTGTTACACCAAATGCAGACAGTTTACCAGCTCACCCTCATATACTTAGGAACTAAGACTTTCCTTAAAATCCAAAAAATCTGGAACACTCACTTGTCATCATTGGCTCTCTGCAGCGCTCCTCCTCGTAATGAACACAAACAGCAGTCCTGGAGTAAAGAAGAATGCATCAGCTGGAAGAGTGAAGGTCAGTGCACCACACTTACTGCACAACTCCCACCTCAAAATGCACATCCAGAGGAAGAAAATGATTTTGCAGTCAGAAGAGAGCTAACTACTTTGTACAGATCAGACCCTCAGCTCTCAAAAGCTTCTGCTCTTAGGGCAACAAATACAGACCCCAAGTCTGTTAAAAGAAAGCAGACCTACCACTGAAGGGTCAACTTGTTTATTATGGGTTCATTTTACACCTGCAATACCCTATACTGTTTGGGGATATGTAAAAGGATCTTGAACAAACATGAGGAAATAGTAATCAAAAGGTTGACCCATTCTACTGACCAAGAGTCCATACAGCTATTTGAGGGAATCCCATTCTTCTTGCTTCCATCACATGTGCATACCTGCCTAGTTATTAACACAAGTTACTTTCTGGCTTAGAAATAGTAGCTACCATAAATTCAGATAATGGAGCTATTCCCACATTCATACATTAATATCTTCCCTCTAACTCAAATGAGCTGAGCAGCTTTGCATCAGTTAAAATGATATCCTTATGGTTTTAAAGTACCAAAATACAAGAGACTGGTTCCTAAACATTCTCTAAATTGTGTTCTTTTTCACAGGATAATTAAAAAAACCCAACACCCACAACACTAAGTGAATTAACATTGTAGCTAAGTTCCCAGATGTACCGGATTCCATCTGTGAAAAACTTTACCTCTTCTAAGGCATTTTCTGCACAGCGGGAACACATCCAGTCTTCAGTGGCCTTGTCAGGGGATACACCATAACAACCTGAAACAGACACATCCCACTTAAGAGTTTATTTACACTCAAACCCATTCCCCTTGGGCCCAGAAGTAAAGCAAGAATTAAAATCAATGAACCCCAGAATGATGCTGTGCGCATTTGAAATCACCTATGCAGCCAAGTGCATACCCCACAGGCCAGCACCCAAGTGTATCCTCCTCTGGTAAGGGCTGAACTTGGTCTATTTGTATGTTAAATCAACCAGCAGAGGCCTGCTAAGATGTACAGACTCAGCACAGAGAACACCAGAGCTTAGGGTAACATCTGGATGCACTCACTCGCATGAACACAGACATGGCAGTTCTTGCATGTGATGAGTATGCTGGTTCCATCTTCCTCCAGGTAGGGAGTTGAAAGATTGAGGTCAGTGCTGCAGCCAGTTGCAGTGAAGCACATTTCAGGAATCAGGGGTTTAGTTCGGATCTTCCCATCCACAGCAGATGGAGTTACTCCAGAGTTTGGACTGCTGCCTTCACATTCTGCCTGTGAGGGAATGGATAGGGAATTTAAATTTTACAAGTGAAATGGTCTCACATCATCTTTACTCACACATTATTTCATATATATATATATCCAGTTTAAAGGAAGAATGAAGGAGCTGAAAGATTATAGAGTTGGTTGGTTAGGTGAAAATAGTTATAACTATTGATAGTTATATTTCTAGAATCCTCAGCTGCTGTGGCTTCAGAATGAAGTTATTTTCTACTCATATACTAAATGGAAAATCTGAATTGCATCCCTCTAATAAGCAACAAGATACACATCAAACTGCATCTCCTCTGACAGAAGAGATGGAATCACCAAGCCCACATCATGCTCTACAGGCAACACCTCTTCTGCATCTTCCCCCTGTAATACAGAGGATCATAACACTGCTACCCGTCATCGTACACTTGCCTTACCTCAATAGGGAAGGATTACCAACACATGAATAGATACCTACTACAGTCCCCATTGTTTTTTCCCAGTACAGTTCTGAACAAGTCTAATGGGCTTTAAAATTAATTTGTTCCTGGAAAATAAACAGACTAAAAATGCAGTTTCCCATATAAAGCTCAGGAGACTTTCAGCTAATCTTTTGTAATTTATTCTTCTAAACCAATGCCAAATCAAACAGCTAAGACATACAAAGTTTACAGAGATATACTTCCATTCAACCTACACTTCTGAACAGCTAAACAGAAGTTAATCTTTCTCTTTGAAAAAATTTTTAAACCATCTTTTGTACCTCATAGGCCACCAGAGAAGTAGCCTCCTTCATCTTGTAAAATTACTCTTAGCAAAAATTGCAGTAGCAGAATGAATTTGCACTGTGCCTCCTAGAGTGCATCAAAAGCTAGGGGAAAAAAGTTCAGGTAATACTCACAGTTGGAAGGAAATGGACATGTTTTCAACAAGTCTTGCTTAGTCTAATTCTGTAAACCTTACTGATTTACATTGAATGTCAAGCAAAAGACAAAATGACTGAGGAAAATCTATAACAAAGTTGAAGAAAATAATACTTTTTTTTTCCCCCAAGCAGCAGACACTCTTCTTCCCAAAGGAAAAGTGCCTATTTGTCTGGCATTTTGTGCCAACTTTTTATTTGAATGGGTAACTGAAGTGAGTTTCCAGACTCGCTACAGACTTGCTGAACAACAACTCTAACCACAGCTCACATCTTGGAAAAGTTTCTGCTCCACTGCCTGGTGTGGACAGACATTTGAAAACCTGCAGCTAAGAGTTTTCTTACAATAAAGAAGTTAAGAGAACTTCAATTGTCCTCAAATCATTAACTTCATACCCTAGTGAAATCTTCATGTACCACATAGTTCCTAAGCAGAATTTCCATTCCTGAAAACTTGCTCTCAGACAGAAATAGCAAGACTGAACAGAAACTATGGTCTATGGTTCTCATGAAAACCAGGAACTGTATGAAATATAAACCTTCAACAAAAATGTGAGGTCTTTACCTCCAAAACTGTAGTGAAAATGTTTCTATAGTGCCACCACAACCATACAGTGATTACAAATGAATAAAATATGCTTAGTGTATGAGAAGGGTCAAACCTACTCACAGGTGAAACATGCAGACAACTGTGCAAGCTACCTTAAAATTATTTATCTTAGGTCTATCAAAAAATTCAGTGTGAGACTCCTGCCTGCACATTTAGTCAATACTAAAGGAGTTCTGCACACCATCCCCTGCTACTGTCATGGATACACTCCAAGACAAGACAGCTTTCAATCTATACCACCTACAAACACAACCCTAAATCCTTTCAAGTAAAAAGTTTCCTTCCTTGACAGCTCCTCAAAGACAATGTGCTATGAGAGGACATAAAGTGCTTTTTAAAAAACATTTTAGCAGTGAAACTGGAAAAGAGAAATGGGATTTTATAGCCAGCTCCAGCAAAATTTCACTCCAATCTGTGGTTTGAGCTAAAGCCACAAAACACAAAAGCTTCTGCTGAACAGCTGATCGAGCCCCTGGGAACCCACAGGGGTCCATCACAGGTGTGAGGATGTTCACCCACTTGTGCTCTCCTGGAACAATTCCTTGGGAGGACTGCAACATTGATACAACTTCTGTTAACTGGCAACATGCAAACCCTCATCTTTAAAACCATGTACCACAGCAGGCACCTACTCTGTTATCTCTGCTGATAGCATGACCACTGTTGGTTTCATACCTGATAGGCCTGGAAGAGCATACAAACAGCACAGTACGGGGGCTGCTGGGCCATGGTGCGATTGTATTCTTTCTCAGCCTCAAAGTTTGGTGGCCGGTTCTGCCACAGCTGGCTCAATGGCTTGGCCCATGCTTCTGTCTCCTCAGCCTCTTCTTCAGGAGTTAGCTGCTCTGATGCCTCTGTGATAAGAGAGCATTTACTCAGTGATTTTGTGTCCTTTTATAGATGCTCTTCTTGTAAATGAAACTAAATAAGGCAAGAAGCTATGAATGGAGATGAAAGAAAGACTGCCAGAAAACAAACTGACAGAAGGGTGATGGAAGCCAGTAACATAGTCTCCTTTTTAAGAGGCTTCTAAGAAACAAGCAACAGTGCAGACACAAGATAGGCTTAGTGTGAGAACAGAACCAGCTCCAAATGACATCAACATCAAAACTAAAGCCATCAGCCAAAGAATCTGGCATTAGGGGGGTTTTAAAATCATGAATATTTACATCAATGACTGGAATGCTCTAAGGCAGATGCAATTAGGCAACAGTCACTGGTACTGGTTTAATTTTTCTTTCCAAAGTAAAGTACAGGAAACAAAGATGACACAATTTGAGAGAAAAGTTTAATGATGCAATGAGATAAGCACCTTGTCTTGGAGGCAGAGGTGCCACTTGCTGACTCCTGTTTATCACCAGTTACTAGAATATCCTACACCAGCCACAGAAGCTGAGACCCTCTTTCCAATTTCCCAGAGAGCATAAGGCTTTACTCACCATCATCACTGATGCAGTCTTTCACCAGGAGCGGGTGATGGCGCGGGAGTTTGCTCAGTGGCTGGCGACGACCCTTGGACTTCTTGCTGTCCTTCACCGAGCTTACGTACTCCTTTCCTACCTGGACCAGGAGAAGCAATTCAGCCGTCAGTTAGCATGTGCCCTTTTGACATTATTTTGGAAGGAATTTACTCTGAATTTAAGAGAAACTTCTTCAAAATGCACACATGCATCCACAGTTTTATTTCCAACAAAGTAACTTCAGCTCTGAGCTCTCTTTCAAAGTGCCCAGAGCACTTTTGCTACGAAAAACCGGACAGAGTTGTACTAGATCTGCTGAGTCAGTGGAATGGACACTTTTCATGCAAGTCTGGTTATTTAAAGAATTGTGTAAAAGACAGAAAGAAAGACAAGCTGGATGGTTCAACTTAAAAGAGCCGTGATAAGAACCTCATGAATACCGGAGAAGCCTCAGTTTTGTGTGTCACTTAAAATATTCCAAATTAAAAGTAAAAAAAAATTAATAACATAAACTAGAAAAAAATACAGAGCTCATAGACATCTCAAACTAAAAGGGTTATTTTAAATGAAGAACACTTTTATCCTTCTCTTTATTACTTGCCTTAATGTCTTACGAAACAGACTGGAATAAGGAGATTGCAACAACAGCTATTTCCTCTTCCTTTAGCCTCATACAAAAACAAGTGACACACTGACAAAATTACTACTAACCTGACAAGCAGGGCAATAAAGGTTATGATTTTAACAGACCAGGAAGTCTCTCACTAGATAAGAAGCTTTTTTTAGAATCTGTTGTTCTTTTGAAAGCAGAAGTAAATCTTGGATTAAATGCATCTTACATATGGTTAAATATCTCCTTTTCATAAAAGAAGCCAGAAGAGATCACAATAATCATTACCTCTGATGTCTTACACAGAGCTGGATACAAGACTTCTAAGAAATACTGAAATGGAAATTAGCATTCCCAGTTGACACCTAATGGAAAATTTGTTTTGATATACACCACACTGGGGAAAAAAAGTCCAAACCCATTCAAAATTTCACCCTTTCCCTGTATAGAGCATGAGATAGGGACATCCGTATCTGCAACAAAATGTCTTTAGTTTAAATATTCACGACAACTCTCTGAGTTCCAGCTTAATTATCAACAGATTGGTCTATCTGCTGTTCCTTTTGTGTAATTCTTGACTTCTAAGGACACAAACATTACTGGCCTCCCATTCGCTAATCACAGATTTAAAGAGGAAAACAAAATATTGGAAAGACACTACCAGATAAGATTCTAACTTTTCTCTTAGGTTATTCAACAAAACATTCATTGGCAGCTTTTAAATACACAGATTTACATTCTCCCAACCAAGATTTTTGTTGCATCCTTCCATTTTAAAATGAGACAGAGATGTACCCATGTATGGAATTTTATATTAAAAACCCCTCATCACATCAATGTGCTTGCAATAAAAGCTGGAACAAACTAGATTCATTTTAGGTACAAATATGTGGCTCTTACTACAAAAGGACCTCAATCAGCCTGTAATACTACCATGTCAAAACCACCATGCTACCCTTTCTATGACAGCACTTACACAGTTTAGAGAAGTTCTCAAAACAGGTGATCTCTTTGCTTTCTAGAAGGGTTAAGTGTATAAGGGTTTCATCCGAATTCTTATGTGTTTAGCAAAACCCAGAGGTGCAAACTGCTATGCAAACACCAGTGGGAAAAAACTGCCATCTGCAGAGACAGGAAGTTTTGTCACAGCAAATCCCTGACCATGGAATTACAGCCCTCCAGCTTTCAGTTCTTTTGCCATCCCTACCTCTGTGAGTTCTTGCTCATTGACACTGGAGGTGGCACCAGCTTTCTTCCCTGCAGTCTGTTCACTGTCAGATCCGCCAGCATCGCCCTTAGCGTAGCTGTGGACTGTGAACACCCTGGCTGGCCCAGGAAGAGTTCGTTTTGCCAACAGATCAGATGATTCAGAGTCTGAAGAATAGGCAGGTGAGCCGGACTGAACACTGGATGTTGCACTCTGCTTTGAAGCTGGCAACACTGAAGTGGAATTTGAAGCGTGTGAAATGGAGAGATCCAGTACAGCTGCTTCTTGTTCTTCCTCCTCCTCAAGCTTCACTGTTTTCAATTCTTCAAATTTGGCTGAGTCCACACGATCTGGAAGAAGATATATACTGACTTTTTCTGAAGTTTGGGCAGAAAGAGAACACTTGTGCAACTATTTGCACAAAGCCAAACAGAAAAGCAAACTACTACACCCAAAAAAGCAATAGTACATCATATAAAGAGCAGATGATTAATTCAAAGACCTGTAAAGTCATAGATGGCTTAGTGAGAGAGAGAATAAAAGCATCTGCTCACTGCCTCTCCCATTAAAAGGACTAGGGTACATCAAACAAAACCAGCAGAGAGAGAGTTCAAAATAAAAAAACAGAGATGATCCTTTATACAGACACCTATGTAGTTAAAACAGGTCAGCTCCTGGTCACATGTTGCTGTGGGTAAGAGGTTAAAAACATTCATGGGAGACTTAATAGAAAAAAAAAACAAACCCACAAACCAACAGAAGAGTATTAAATACAAGCTGCAAAGGGCTGGAAAACAAAATACAAGAGGGGGCATCACATTTGTTTTCCCTGTTTTTGTGTTGTTCCATATGCCCCTTGCTCCTCCCTAAACAGCAAGGATAACTCACCCATTACAAGCCATATGAATTTTCTCCAGCCTACTTATTACAAAATTACAAGTAACACGCCTGTAAAGCATACCAGACCCACAGTACCAGGAAGTGTGCATATGTTTTACTAAGCAATGCCTATAAACAGGTCACATTGCTCAACAGAGATACAAAGGAACTTAGACTACTGAAGCATCCTGGTTTTTTTTTGCATGCAGGTAGGCAAAATAGAGAGAGTAAAAATCCAAAACTAGGAGATGGTAATATTTCTCTTATAACAGTACATTTGTGAGGTGCTAGCAATGGCTCTGACAAACTAGTGTCTGCTTTTTTGGACACAAAAGCATCCCACCAACTAGCACCATATGAAAGAGTGCCCCAGACAAGCCTGGCACGTGGTTACTTGCTCACCTTGCTGTTCACTCGTGGGCCTCTCACGAGGCTCTGCCATATCTGCTTCATACTGCGTGGAGCTCAGCTCCTCCTTAGGGAAGGCTTCACTCTCACTCACCTCCTGAGGCACTTCCAGGCAGACCCTGTGCCTTTTTGTTCCTATGCGGTGCTTGGGGATGCTGCAGAAGACAAATCCCTATGTCAGGTTAGCAAACATGTAAATGGGTTGAATTTCTGTGTGAAAGCATAAAATACAGTCTGGTTTGGATCAGTGTTTTATGAGACAGCATCTGGAAAGCCAAATAGTTTCCAAATTATTCTGAAATGTTTTCTTTTCCTTTACAGAGGAAAAGTCAGTAATCCTTAGAGATGACTTCCCAGCACGTAATCATGTATTAGGCAGCTATGCTCTAGCCAGGCATCCTTTACCTTAAACATAAAAAACCCTCCAAACAAAACCCCAAACAAACAAACCAACAACAACAAAATCCACCACCACCACATTTAAGAACAGTAGCTGGCACTGACTGAAAAAGATTTAACTGCAAAACGTAAGATGATTAGCCTGTTGGCCTTCAGAACCAGGAACTGAAGACCAATGTCACAGTTTGCAGCACTGATTGTACCAGAATTTGTTAACGAGTACTGCCCCATGATCTCAATATACTCCCTTTTTCTTCTGGCCTGTCAGTGCAGGGTACACACTGCCAATCCAGGCTTTGGGGGTCTGTCCCAAGATGAAGAACTTACCTTCCAAGCTGCTGTGTTTCCTACTTACCACAGACTATCTATTAATGTGGACTTGAAGAGTAAGAAATACTAAGAGTAAACCCTGTTGCCAGGAAAAACAAGTATTGCTAACTCTAACTGTTGTTCTATCAGAATGGCAAACATTTAATTGCAACTGGGTTCAAACTATAATAATCCAATAAAAAAGCAGAGGATTATATAAAGCAGTACCTTTTTGTCTCATCCCCAGCCACATCCTCTTTACATGTCTCTTCTGTTTCCATCTCCTCAGCACAGTGTTTCCCATTCTTGACTTTTTGCATGAGATCCCCTTTAAGGAACTCTGCTGCCTCTGGGGTTGGAAGAGCATGGTCAATGACAGTCACGTCCTTCCCAGCTTTCCAAAGCTTGTAACGATCTGGCTGGTACTTCCTCACAAACACATCCATGGAGATCTTCACCATGTCCTTCCGACATGAGCACTGAAGTCACAGAAAATATTAAAGTAAGGCCAAAAACTCAACAATTCTACTCTGCATTTCTTTATTTGCTTTCAGGAGTCTAAGGAACAAAATCCCACGCTCACATGTAATTGAGCCTCAGAACTCTCAAGACTCTTTCCCAGGAAATCAAACGGGTATATATCAGGTTACTAAAAATGGCAGAAAAGCCAGCAAAAACCACGAAACAGAAAACCAGATGTTATCACAACAGCTAGGAAACTAGGAAATAAAGCTCACCAGTCTATTTACAGAGTTGCTGGTAGAAGCTGACTTTTAAAATGAGCTCATACAGAAACAGGCAGCAAAACCAGAGATTATAATGAAGGAATCAGAGCCACACAAACTCTGGGCCTACCCAGAGCAGTAGACATTACCCTCATCCAGGCATGGTTACAATAGTGCTTTAAAGCATTCACTTCAATGTAGCTTCTGAAAACATAGCCCTTGTTTGTAGGGCACCTCTACAGGGATATAACACTATTCAGTCTAGAGGTTCAGCCAAGATACTTATTTTGATAAAGCATTTAAGTTACGAAAGTCATATTCCAGTCTAAACAGTCCATAAATAATGGTTAAAATACTGGAGAAAAATAGTGATGAGCTCTGCCCACCAAGCATACTGTTCCATCTCTGGAAAGACAACCCCTGCTTTTCTTTGAAGCCTCACTTGGGCTGCACAAAGTTACAAAAAGGTTATGAAACATGACAAAACATTTTGCAAGCTACCCATGGTTGACACAAGTGAATGTTGCTACTTTGTGAGAAAGGAAACATCACATCTTAAAAGCCCTGAAACTCCCTTGGAACAAACAACGGGGGCTTAATGATGGCAACAGACCACTCACCAGCACCGACTGCTTCCCATACTCAATCCACCGAAGAGTAGCAAAGTTGGTAGACTCAGCACAGTTAAAGCCGTGGTTAAAGCCAGCATGATAGCTATAAGGAAAGGTTATCATGAACTCTCCAGCCTCCTGTGTCACCTAGAAGACAATTGGGACATCACAGTGTTACTCACAATTTAAGAATGTACTTGGTGAATATGATTAAAAGGAGCTCCTGTACCCCTCTCTGCAGCACACCCAAAAACCCCACTCACAGATGGTGGCTGGAGCTCCCTGCTACAATGGATAGACTTGGTACTGACCTTCACTATTTTGCTACTTATGTTGAATATTTGTTTACTGGAAAAACATGCTCAGCAGTTTTTTTACTAAAACACAACACAGCTGGTCAAAAGAGCACAGAAATGGTTATACATAGAAAATACTCTGTGACCAGCAATAGGAAGTTCATAGATACTTATCTGTATCAGCTACAGGTTTGGCTGAACAGTATCTAAGATGGAGTAAATTTCTGTCCACACAGAAATTGGAAATTTACTGCTGTTCTCTTTTGCTATTCATACTTAAGTACAACTCTCGTTCAGCCTTCCAGTGTTGCTCTTCAACATTTCCCCAATGTAAAAGTTTATGACAACAAAACCCCTCAGCTGTCCAGGTAGATGGAACAGTATTTCTGAATAAGAACTCAAAGACTAGATCTTTAATATCTCTGTGTGGGAGTGGGAATGGCAGGTCATGACCTGAGAAAGTAAGAAAGCCTATCATGTAATTTAAAAAATTAACTGGGAACAACCCTTATTTTCTATGGAGGAAGCAGACTGCAACAAACAAAATTAACAATGGCAAGTTTGAAACAAAAAAGTAACAATCTCACTTCACTCACATGTCAACAGTGAAGTGAATCTAACACAGGTGGTAATGTTTAGTTTTAAGTAAAAAAAAAAAATTACAGAAAACCAAGCTTTTGTTTTTAGGAGCCCTTGACAGATCTTTCTGTGTCAAACTCTTTCAGGCCCCAACTGCCAGATAAGTGGAAGTACAATAGGAAGGACTGCCTTATCCCCCTGCCTGTCTCTATTTTCCTCTCTAAGCATCTGCAACTGGCTGCTGTCAGAAACAAGACAAGGCTGCAGGAACCTCTTGATTAAGCTGGTATAACCACGATTACTTTTCTACACCTTATCAAATGGAATTCCATATTTCTTCAGAATTGATGGAGAGATGAGAGTCATCTTGTGACGGAGAAATGCTTCACAGCTTTGGGCACTTCCTGGGAAAAAACCTTTTTAAAATAAAGACAAGGAGAGATGTTACCATTGTGCTCAAACTACATTCATTTTCACCAGTTTTTATGAAAAATTACTGTCTAGACACTTTTTCCCTACAAGTATGGACCACCTTATTTGAACTGTACTAGTTTGCATGCTGAAGAAAAACAACAGCTCCCCAAGATTTATTTTTTAACAGCTGCCAGTTTGAAAGAACATAAGAAAGACCTCAAAAAGAAGGATCCTCCCTTGGTCATAACCTTCCAGTTGTAATAATCAATAGCTAATGATTTTCTCATTAAGGGTTAGACAGACCACAGGTTCATTATTTGTAAAGTGACATCTCTCTTGTGTGTATCTTATAAGCAAACACTCAGAAGTAATGTAATCTATATTCTAAAAGGCAAATTATCAGTTCAGTCATGCTAGCCTGTGCTCTCTAAAAGAGGTGAAACCCTTTGCAGCTATCCATCCCATCTTTAAAAAAGGCAGGCCATGAACTGCCTGATTACCTTTTGCAAGTCTCTCCAGCCGCTTCCCATGCTCTGGAGGGATAGAGTACCTGCAGTCATAAGAAGACATCTGATAAGTAAAGTGCCAACAACAAAATCTCAAAGTTTGACTGGAAATCATAATCAGTCATCAAGATGTCAATCACTTAAAAAAAAAAAAATCTCTATCTCTACACTTGTCCTTTTCAAAGTTTAATATAAAGCTAAAAATCTTCATTGAGGACTTGTACCTTTCTATCCCAAGAAAAATCAACACCCAAAACCTGACCATTTCTTCCAACAACTTTTGCACAAGCAATCAAGGAAGTAAAAAGTCTGATGTATATGATTAGCAGATCTGTGCAGCAAAACATGAATTGCAATGAGAAAGGGAAGAGCACTTCCTGAACTGTCTCAGTTCACAGCTGTGCAGTCTCAGTAGACTCAGTGCAAAGGAGGAATACAGGGCAAGAGAGAAAATGGAATCACCTCTTGCAGCTGCTCAGACCAAGATGGTTCTAAGATGCCACATCCTTAACACGTGCACAACTCATGGAGTGCCCTTTAGGGATATGTCTCTCTCTGTACACACCTTTTTATGGGTGCCACAAAACTCCTGGTTGGTGTGACTACAATAAATAAATCAACCTACTTAGTTTGCTTTCACTCTGGAATACAGTGCTATATTCTGAATGGATTCCTTGCTAAATTAATCAAAGATACCAGCAAAGCTCACTTTTCCCAAGTACTTCTCTAGAAGAAACAATGGCCAAATGGCTCAACAGCCTGAATTTTTCTGTTTCATGTTTCCCTGCTACTGCCACTGCACACAGTTGTTCATGGGTCACATTGTGCTAGCTATTATTTTTTTCTTCAAAGCTGTATTAAAAGGCAGCCAAAAATACTAGTTTCCAACAAAAGCGCCATGGAAACAATTGTTGAAGTTGTTTGAGAAATTAATTTGTGAACAGAAGGGCTTGATTCACTCTTAAAATGCAAACCATGATAAAGAGAAATTCAGGAGCCTCCCCTAAAAAGAATCAAGAAAGCTCAGACACTGGACAAACCACTCAGTGACATCCATATGATAAACAGCTACAATTCAAAGTCTGTTAAAAACTGCCTGTTCCCCCAGTGCCTGTGTGACCATACCTCTGTATGGTCATTTTAGAGCCTCAGGAAATGATAAGCAAGTCTGCCAAGTTTTGGCCCCACCACCGCAGAGAGGATCCACGCTATACTGTAATTCAGAAGAACTCTACATCAGGACAGCAAACAGACCCTTCTAGAAGGTAACCAAACAAATTCTACTGAGGACACACACTACTTTGCAGTTCCTTACAGATTTCTAGTGTTCTTGGTATCAGATAGAACTGCAGTGCAAGGCTGGAGAAGTGGTAGTTATTTTAGTCAACTCTTAGCTTCATGACTTTGACTCCAATATTTTATGGTATTGGTTTTCTACATCTAGAAGATTCCTTAGAAAAGCTTACCATGACTTGGGTTCCCCAAAATGCAAGTAATTAATACTGTAGAGATCCATGTCCTCAGTGTGCCAAGCAAAAGAAGTTTTCCACATGCCAAAATATAGGTAAGGAGTATTCACTCCTTCAATGGTTATGCCACTTTCATTCTCCACAATATCCAGGATTGTGTTCAATCTGCCAATATTCCACGCATCTACATGCTGTGAAACACAAGCCTCATGTCAAACAAGGATTACAAAAACAAAACCACACAGCTGAGATGACAGTTTGCAAAAGCTAACAGACACTTGTGAAACAGCACATCACAGAATTACACAGCTCAAGCTGTGAGCTAGTTCCCTTAAACCCAATGCTCTGCATGGAGCAGCTTGCATAGTGATGCAAGCATAGTGGTTTTTATGGAGGGAAAGAAAGTTACCAGTCAACATAATGATTACAAAGGAGAAATAATCACGAAGCTACAGACTTAATAGAGCAGAGAACAATAGCTGATGTTGATTGAGCTTGAGCTGACGTCTGAACCCTCTTGAACAAAACTTTTCACTCCAAACATCTTTTAAAAGAGTAAATCATGGTAATTTAGGAGACAAGCAAGTAGATAGCAAACTGTCTTTTGACAGTTATCATCATACCACCTAACGGCTACAGAGATGTCTCATAAAAATATATCTATCAGTGGATACCAAAACTGCATGCATCCACTAATCAAAATTTCCAACTCTCACACACCTTTCAGGACAAAGCAATGCTTGGGCAAAAAAACCTAAACTAAACCTAAACTAAACTACACTACACTGAAGTGCTAGCAAAGGTCCCTTAGAACGCTACCTCTGTCAGCCGCCTACTCCAGAAGCTGGACCTATGTTAAGACTATCATTAACTCTTTCCAAAAGGTAAGAGTCAAATGCCACATTAGTATTTATGGAATGCAATATACCAGGATAACTGTTACTTGAAAACCAGAACAGTTTCCTTACCTTGTCGTAGAGTGTGCCGTTAACGTCAGCTCCGTAGATGGGGGCATTGAACGTAAGGTTCTTCCAATATTTTCGTTCAAGGTCTTCAAAGTCTGTGTACCGGGGTGTGCAATACCTGGAAAAACCAAGAAGGGTACTAAAGACTTTGCAGTTTGATATTTGAAAAGTCTAAACCAACGTTTTCCTCGACTGAAAGAGTGGAAAGTTACAATAAAAATACCTAATGTGTGCTATCAGCCAGACCCCTAAACTGCCAGAAAAGAAGTGAGAGCAGTCATGGCTCTGTTTCTCTGACACTTGGGAACGGAAGTATCAGGAAGAAAATTACTTTCCTGTTTCTCAGTTTACTTTCATTTTTGCTTTGTGCACTTTTCCGGGGTCAGAAAAATTTCACCTTCTATCTGTAGCTACTTAGAAGCAACAATGTAGTCAAAACCAGAAATGATACAAAGAAAACTAAAAAACTGAAACAAACAAACCCAAAGTTTTCCCCAACTGTGAAATTAGCAAACCTTTACAGACGCACCACGGTCAAACATGCTCTGTTTACCAGCAAAATACCTACTCTTGATGCCCATTCCTGGTAACCATATAATGGACTATGTATATCATATATCATTGGGGTATCAAACTTAGTCATAACATCTATTTAACACGTGTCTAGATACATAGATTCCACACTATACATATCTAACATAGAACAGTAACTTCCATCAAATTGTTCTATTAAACAGAACTCTAAAATATCTGGTTTGTACTGCTTTTGAAAGATAAAACAAGCTTTGGTGGACTGACTGCAGCTGGCAATTCCAGTGTTATTTCTAAGTCGTTACTGCAAAGGCTATTTTGCTCCAACTCCTTTTCAAGTGATCTTCATCCCCTTTTTTATGTCATGAACATTCCTTTCTCCATTACTCAATAATTATTTCAATGGTCTAGCTACTGGGGACAGACAGACAGACAGGAGCCCACAGCACAAACAGAAAGTTCTGCTGCCATTACATATCATCTTGCTGCCCAGGTGACAAAGGTCCCCATGTACACAGCCCGCTGTACAAGCAACCTCATCTGCCCAGGGCATGGCGCTCACACTGCTGACCCCAGGCCGTATGGAGGACCTGGCCCCTGTGCATGCCCCATCCCTAGAAGAGTTCAAGGCTTGCTTGGATGGAGTCCTGAGCAGCCTGTTTTTGAGGAAAGAGTCCTTGACCCTGACAGGGTAGGGAAGAAGATGATCTTTAATGCCCCTTTCAACCCAAAACCATTCCGTAACTCTATGTGCCGGGGACCGGCCGTACTTGTCACTGTTGGCAATCCTGCGGAACTCGCGGACCGTCATGGCCTTCTTCTGGATGTTGTACTGCGTGAAGAGCCCGGACTGCCCTGTCACCACCTGCTGGATGGGCGCGGGGATGACGAGCTCGTCGATGTCATCGTAGCACTGCCGCGGCTTCCACTCCTTAGGCGGCACGATCTGCGGGGACACACGGGCCGGGAGCGGCGGCCGCGGCCGGGGACAGCGTCAAACTCGGGGAATTCGGGCCGAGCCCCGGCCAGGGCGCGTCCGCCCCACCGGCGCCGCGGCGTAAACAAAGGGCGGAGGCGGCCGGTGCGCGGCCCGGGGCCGGCGGCGCGGCCTCCGCCCGAGGGAGAGAGGGAGTGTCGCACCTTGGCCAGCCCGGCGCGGTGGGCGCCCTGCGACTCCACGTAGGCGATGTAGCGGCTGAAGTCGCGGAACTCCTCCATGGTGGGGCGGAAGGTCATGATGCGCTGCCCAGGGTTGAGGCTCTCCAGCTCCGAGGCCATGATGCCGGGCCAGCCCTGCGCGGAGGAGGCGGGGGTGTCTGTGCGGGG